>CAKNXH010044487.1:0-12258 GCA_932178445.1 Andricus quercusramuli
TTATTTATTTTTTAAATTCTAAGCAATTTTAATTTTTAATGCTTCTAATTTGAAATTTCGTACTGTTGAATGGGATTGAAAATAATCAAAGTACAATTTTTTAATAATTGAATTTGAAATTATTCGATTTTAGATGTTTTTGACTTTAAAATGTTCAACCCATAAGAGTTACAACTTAAAATGGTACAATTTTGAAAGCTAAAAGACAATATAAAAAAGTAACAATTCTGATTCAAAATCGTTTAATGTTTAATTAGGAAAATTTTAATTTATAATTCTTTACTAAAAAATGGAATCTGAGTGATAATTGTGGACACTGGACCTCCATATGTAAAGGACCTGTATGGTCGGATTTTAGAAAACGCATTTCCGCGTGTTCCAATGTGAGGCTAATACAAAAAAAAATGCGAAGAATAAAAACTGATAGGAACTTTTTTACATGTACGTCCAAAATTAATTCCTTTTTTAAAGTAGTTTGTAGGGTTGCTGTAATTACAGAATAAAATTTTTATTTAACGGTAATATGCAGTGGATGTAACGCGCTACTCCCGCGCACCAACAACTAATATGTATCACTGTACACAGTGGTCGGGAAGCATAAAAAAGTCTGCTTGAAACGGGTACGTGACGCTTAAGCGCCGTCGTTTGGACGCCGCCGTTCAGGTGCCAGGATGTTCAGACACTGGACGTTTAGGCGCGGGACGTTTAGGCGCCGAGCGGTGTAAACTCAGTAAATCCTGAGGTATCTGAGGTCTCTCACGTCTTAAGATGTTCCCTACCAACAACAATAATCATATTATACATAAAATACATTCCTGAGGAGGTATCTCGGAAAAACCGATTTTTTCACTGATTGCTTCACTAATATGCGCTCTATCTCGGTAACCAATGAATATTTTTCAAAGCTATAGGGCTCATTTTTAAGGTAATCAAATTTTCTACAAATCATGTACGAAGTACTTTAGTGATAAGATACATCCTTTAGGAGATATTCCCGAAAATCTATTTTCGGTATTTATAGCCTACTGATATGCGCTCTATCTCGGTAACCAATGAATATTTTTTAAGGCTATAGGGCTCGTTCGAAAGGTAATTTAATTCTCTACAAATCACATAACAACAGCTTTTGTTATAAAATACATCCCTGAGGAGATATTCTCAAAAAATCGATTATTGGTACTTTTGACTGAACAAAAAAGTGATTTTCTTGCGAATAGGATCTGTTCAGATTTTGTTTTCACGATTTTTGAGCACTCCCAGGTACCAGAAAGAGCATGCCACATTCACTTTTCTTAGGTGTTTCAAGCAGACTTTTTTTGCTTCCCGACCACCGTGTATAATATCACTCACAAAAAATAGTCTAAAAATAAATTTCTCATTTTAGGTTTGTACAGAACTTGAAACTGAGAAAGAGGACGATGGGGATGACGTGAGGAAACACAGATTTGAAAAAACCTTACTGTTGATGCAAGAGATGCAAACATGCGGCCATCCTCCCGACGAACTTATAGGAGATCAACAAACGCTTTTTCAAAGTGATCCAACAGGAAATCCAATGGTTCCACCTTTACCACTCGTTGCCGATCCTCAAAACTGCTGCGTCATGTGAAACAAAAAAAATGTGTAGTTTTATCTCAAACGCTTCAGAAGTATCGAATATTCTAGATTTAAGGAGGTATAAGAGTCCAATCATTCTTGAAATCACTTCACCGATTACTGCCGAACGAGTCATCTGTTCGATATCCAATTGTACAATTATCCCACAATAAAATGGCAACATACTTTTTGTAGGAAACGAACACACCTCCGGGCTCTAATATTCAAAAGTGAGGAGAGATGATTTATTTATAATAAAGAACTTATACAGACAGTAGTCAGTATACACATAAATTTACCAATCAATACGCCCTGAAAGTTTGACGAATTTTGTTACTATGTATGCATCGTTTGTTTAGTAAATTATTTGCTTTTTAGACTTAAAACGCATCTTTTCAATCCAATTTTAAGTTCTTTATTTGAACTCAAAATTAGTTCTTAAAATAGAATTCAAGATAGAATTATATTTGAATTTACTCCCATTTAATGGTATCTAATACACTCACTTTTAAGTTAATATAGACTCTGCAGAAATGATAACATTTCTAATCAAACGCCTCGAAAAAAAAGAGAAAAGAAAGAAAAAAAGAACCTCATAATTTCCTTAAATATTGTACAACGCTTTTCTCACGGTTTACAGATCTGTCCATTATTTTGGAACTAGATTTTTGCTCAAAATAGGTATTTTACGAAGGTGAGAGCGCTGCTACACCTGGCAAAACTTTTCCTTCGAGAAGTTCTAAACTAGCACCACCTCCAGTGCTCACATGGCTCACTTTGTCTTCAGTTTTCCACTTTGCGGCGCAAGTGGCGGTGTCACCTCCACCAATAATTGTTATGGCGCCCTTAGTTGTGACCTCGACGACGTTATCCATAAGCGCTTTCGTTCCCTTGTTGAAGTTTTCGAATTCAAATACTCCTGCCGGCCCGTTCCAAACGATCACCTTTGCTCGTTTAATAGGCTCTGGAAAAAAATCCATTTAATCCACGTGGAAAATTGGAAATAAATGTTCAAAATTCAGAGTAGATCTAAAGTACAATATAGATACAATTTTCAGATAAATAATTACAATTTACCTGCAAAAAGTTCCCTCGATTTGGGTCCAACATCGAGACCCATCCATCCGTCAGGAATTCCAGTCTCCACATCCGCAGCTCCAACTGTAGCATCTTCTGCAAATTTATCGGCGGTGACGAAATCAACAGGCAAGTGAATTTTCACTCCATTCTTCTCTGCTTTCGCCAAGAGCTCCTTAACGATCTTTGCACCTTCTTCGTCAAACAAGGAGTTACCAATCTGAAAAATTAAATTGATCATTGATTAAATAAGACATGTTTGTTTGCTAATAATTCATATTTTTCATTTCTCCAGAGTTTAATATTTTATTATATTTAGTGATTTTTTGAGTTTATGCAATTCAATTTCTTTTTGGAAGAGCGAAGTGAATTTAAAAGCTTTCATATGTAAATTCTTTTCAAAATTAAAAGGCTTCTATCTTTAATTTTTGGAAATTGTTTACACTGAATTCAGGTTATAAATGCCCATTTTTTCAGAATCAATTTCTTAAGCTTTAGACACAGCCATATACTTTTCTTTAAAAAAATCGTATTCCAAAGTTTGGATTATTTATAAATGAGAAATACTTGAAGTATTAAGTTTATACCTCTTTCAGAAGGAAACAGACTTTCATCTGTTAAGTTCTTATAATTAGAATTCTTAACTCGCATAGAAAATCTAGTTTTGGTAAAAAATGGTGTACTGAGCCCTAATAGTACGGAACGTTCCGCGAAAACTTCCGGAACGTGTAAAATTTCCGCCGCTTGGGAACGTTCCAAACATAAATTACCGTTATCGTTATTGTTATCAATAAATATCGCGTAAACCGTAAGTGATACGTCAAAATCGATTGTCAGTTTATGATACGGATATCATATTATAATGTAGTATATGCGGTACTCAAAAATAAAAATGGCATCCATTTTTATCTATCTCTTACGGTTTACTAGATAATTGTTGTTAAAAATAACAATGCGGAAGGTTCCCCCCAGGTCCCAGTAGAACGTTCCCAAGCGGCGGACATTGTAAACGTTCCGAAGGTTTCCGAGGAACGTTCCGTGCTATTAGAGAGGGAACAGAAAAAATCGTATCGTTGATCCTCACACTGTGGGCTGTGGAGAAAGTGTTCTAAACGTTTTTAAATTCATAATAAGTAGTTTATAAACTAACCTTTAAGAGAAGGCTACATCTACATAGTTGACAAAAAATGAGGCATCAAATTAAAATTTGATTTATTCTGAATCTAATTTCTTAAACTTTAACCTACTTTCATGCCTCTGGTGACTTTCAAAAAAGTGTAAGCCATTCCACCACCAATGATCATCTCATTGACTTTGTCGAGCAAATTATTGATCAACTGGATTTTATCGGCCACCTTTGCTCCTCCAAGAATAGCGAGGAAAGGTTTTTCTGGATTGTCGAGAGCTTTTGCAAAGTACTGGAGTTCCTTTTTCAGAAGAAAGCCACTTGCTCGGATATCAAATCCATCTCCCATCATGGAACTGTGCGCCCGATGAGCGGTTCCGAAGGCATCGTTGATGTAAACGTCTCCCAATTTTCGCAGAGATGCTCGGAATTCAGTCACTTTGTCCTTGTCAGCTTTAATCTAAATGGTAATTTTTTAACTCTAATTATTCGACGCTTGATACAATAATACAAATGAGGAAGATTGATTGTTAAGCTATCTGAAGATTAATATTTAAAAGTTCATTTGACGAATGACGAATTATATATACATTTTCTAAATATTCAGTATATAGTCTATGAGTTTTGTCAACTTTAAAGCAGAAATGTGTACCTTACTACCATCAGGGCTAACACCTTTGCCTTCTTCTTCAACATGGAATCTCAAATTTTCCAATAAAATTATTGTTCCTGGAGCTGGATCAGCACAAGCAGCCTCAACTGCAGGACCAACGCAATCGTCGAGGAAGAGAATGTCCTTCCCAAGGAGAGTTTTCAACTCATCGGCAACAGGCTTTAGTGTGTATTTCAAATTTTTATTTCCATCAGGACGACCCAAATGGGACATTAATACAATCGATTTAGCCTTTTTATCCAAAGTATATTTCACTGTATCTAGGGCGGCAACAATCCTTTGATTGTTTGTTATTTTGCCGTCTTTTAGGGGTACATTGAAGTCCACTCTGGAAGCAATAAAGGGACGGGTGTCAAAAATAAATTTTTTATTTTCAGATCTAAAGGGAGAAATTAAAGAACATTGCAGACCTAAAAAAAAGGTATCTTACACTATTTCCAGTTTGACTTATTCAGACACTCAGAATTTAAACTAAAAGGTTTTTCTTTTAATTCAAAGGCCTGTATTTCGATTAGCAAAATAACCATTAAAAAATGTTATGTTCCTTATATAGCTAAGAAATTAATTTACAAATAAATCATCGATACCTTAGTTACAAAAAGTGTACAAACTGATTACTATTATCAAACACGATTAACAAAATTCTTATTACAATTTATTTTTGAAATAGAGTTACTTTATAATAGTAATATATAAGTATATTTGGAATAATTTATTCTGAACCCTTCACTTAGAATAGTTTATTTTTGGAATCCTGCATATTTAGATACTATATTATATTTCGGCTTAAGATTATTAAGTTATAAATTGTTCTATTAAAGAAAAAAATCAGCCCGCTTTGCGGCTCGAGCTTCGCGCTCGATCATAGATTTATCTCGCGCTTCGCGCTCGATTATGTATTCGCCTCGCGCTACGCGCTCGGACGTATTTACATCGTGCTTTACGCTCGGTTCCTCTAAATTTTTGAACTTCGTATTCGACTTCGATAAAAAGCAAAAGATTATTTGCAAATATTATAAAATTATCAAAACCTCTACATATGAAGTGATTGTTAAATTTGTTTTTATTTTCGGCTGAAAAAGGAACTTTATTTACTTATGGTTCTATCGACCTTAAGGAACACATTCTCATCCAGACACTCACGCTTCACACTCGATATTTGATTTGAAAATCATTTGAGCCTTGCGTTCCACGCTCGGTACTGTGCGCCGTATTATTATTATTATTATACCATTAAGCCATTTCCCTTTCATGGTAGGCGTGACTTGCTCGGTAGGAAAATAGTGAAATAGGTATATAGGTATAAGGTAGGTCGGTATATGGTAGATGGGTATATAGGTGTTAGGTATAGATGTTTTAGATTGATCTATAGTTCTCGTGTCATTGATATAAATAACACGTTCACTCCGCAACACTGCTCCGACCCAGGTTGCTGATCAATCTCTCTAGCGATCACCCCAAGTGAGGAGCCTCACAAAATGGTTATGTATGGTTCCCCACTTGGGCCCATTAGTATCAAAGGTCTTTGTTTCAGGCCTCATTCACTCTATTGTCACTCTGTTTACAAACTATTTGTCGCCACACTTTTCTGTCCTGGCATACTACTCTAGCTTCTTTCACGTCCATGCATTTTTTCATGCAGGCTCTTGTATTTCTATGGCTTCTTATGTCTCTTCGGATTAGACGGTTAGATTCACAGATTCTAACCATTCTTTCGGCGGTCTACCTCTGAGCATTTTGCCATTTACTTTACCTTTATACACTTGCTTGGTCAGTCGTTCAGCTTTCATTCTTTCAAGATGTCCGAACCATCTTAACTGATTTCTTTTCCATATGTCAACTAGAGTCTCTCCTGTACCACATTCTTTGAGGATTGTCTCGTTTCGGACTTTGTCCATCAGTGTTTTCCCGCATATTATGCGCAGAGGTTTCATGCCGATCGCGTTGATTTTACTCCTGTCCTTTTCTTGACAGGTCCATGTCTCGCTACCGAATAGTGCAGTCGGTGCGAAAATAGTTATGTATGGCCATTTTAGCTTTTTTTTGATATGTTTTTATTTGTGAGGATGGACCCTGCTCTACCGATAACCTGCTTACCCTTATTTATGCGCCTATCTAACTCCCCATCTATTTTTCCGTCTTTAGTGAATAGACTACCTAGATACACGTACTTGTCAACTTGCTCTAATCTCTCATCATTTAGGTCAATGTTGCATATTGTTTCCTCACTTTTTCCCTCAAACACCGTGATTTTCGTTTTATTCACGTTAGTGTTGAGGCCCATGTTCTTCATGCTTGTATTAAGTTTATTCAACATTCTTTGCAAGTTTTTGACTGATTCTGCCCTAGCAATCTTGTCATCTGCGTAAGCCAACCCACGTACCTTGACGGTTTCGAGATCTACACCTTCTTCGTCGAAGAGGGCAGTTCTTAAACTTATCCATGAATATGATAAATAGCCACGAGGACATAACGCATCCTTGTTTCACGCCTTGCATAATATCGAACCATTCACTCTGTTTCCCATTTACCCTTACACTCGCTTTACTACCTGTATATATTGTTTTTGTTGCTTGTAGGAGCCCTCCATTTACTCCATACTCTTTAAGGACTTCTCAAAGTTTACTTTTATTTACCTTGTCAAATGCTTTTTCTAGATCAATAAATGCCCAGTGAGCACAACAATTAAGAATGTCCTAGAGACGTCTTCGGGACATCACTAAGACGTCTTTTGGAACATGTCTCTTGGACATACTAGGGATGATCTTCAGACGTCTAATGTCAGTACGAAAGATGTCCTGAGAACGTCCTATGTCTTTAAGACGTCTTTACGAAATCTTTAGGACATTGGACGTCTTGGAGACGTTGATTGGGCTGACATTGGACGTCCTAAGAACGTCCCAACGAAGTTCTTGGGATGTTCATGGTTTTGTGCCCACTGAGTGCACAGAAGACTTTCTTTCCTACTCTCAAACTTCTTTCTGTCACCTGTCTTAGGCTAAATATCTGATCTGTACATGATCTTCCTGGCATAAATCCACTTTGGACTTCCCATATCTTCTCTTCTGTAATTTCCATTGCCCTACGAATAAGTATTTTTGAGTATATTTTATTTACGGTACTTAGTAGACTGATACCTCTGTAATTACTGCAGTTGTTTTGATCTCCCTTTCTTTTGTATATTGGTACGATAATCGCTTTTCTCCAATCGTCTGGGACTTCTCCCGTTTCGATACATAAATTTATTAATTCGCACAACCTGTGAGGTATGTACTCGCCACCGTATTTAAGCATTTCAGCGCTAATACTGTCTATACCCGCAGCCTTACCGTTTTTTAAGTTCTTAATTATATCTCCGACCTTAGTGACACAGACTTTTTCAATTGGGTTTTCTAATGCATTATGTTCTATGCCGCAGTTTTGTTACCCTATATCTTCACCTCCTAATAGTTCTTTAAAAGAGTCTTTTAAAGCGTCTACTATCCCGTCTATATCATATAGCATTTCGCCTTTACTGTTTCTCATGCTAACAAACTCTGCACTTTTACTTTCCTTCAACTGTTTATATAATAGTTTCATAATTCCTTCGAAGCAGTTTTTTATTTGTTCTCTTCTTCTGTTCTGATTTTCTCTTTACTCTCTTTGACTAGTCGTTTAACTTTCCTATTTTTGTGTCTGTAATCATTTTTAAGTCTATTTATCTCCTCATCACTAAGACCTGTCATGTTCAGCGTTTTATTGTGCGCTACTTTCTTTTCTTTTTGGGCTGCCTCAATTTCATCATTCCACCATGCGTCACCAGATTTTCTTCCTACAACAGCCGTACCACATACTTCGGTCGCAGTTTTGACAATGATATCCCGTAAGAAAGTCCACGCGCCCTCTATATCTTTATTGCTTATAAGCGCTTCCCACGTTGGCCTATCTATGCGCTCAATTAACCTCTTTTGAAACTCTATTCGCACTTCTGGTCTCTGTAAATTTACAATTTTTATTCGTGTTTGTTTCGTTTTCTTTGTTCTCCATCCCCGCCCTAAGTTTATTTTGCAGACTAAAAGGTAATGATCAGTATTGCATTCGGAACGCCTCATGACTCTTGTATCCTTAACTAGTTCTCTTAGTCTTTCATCCGCAATAACAAAGTCAATTATACTGTGGCTATTTCCTTTGCACCAGGTGTACATGTGAATCATTTTATGTCTAAACCAAGTATTTGTAATAAATAGGCCCTTTTCTAAGCATAAGCTAACTAGCTTTTCCCCGTTATAATTTTTCTTGTTGGATCTCCAAAATTACCTAGCACCCTTTCTGTATCTGTATCCTGACGTTGGACACCGTCCCATCCGTTCATATCTCCTAGCAGAGTTATTCTTTCACCTTGATCGCAAATACTTATTGTATCATTTAAAGTGTCCCAGAAGGCGTCCTTAACTTGTCTCGAATCGCTATCAACTGGTGCGTAGCACACAATGATAAATAATCTTCTGATTCCTACCTTTATTCTAACCCATAGCAATCTGGGCGATACATATCCTTGATCTTTGAGATGCTGTTTTGCTTTTTTATTCATAATTAAACCAACCCCTTGACTACGATGTGATTCACTATCTACTCCTGACCATATTTCAAAACCGCCTTTCAAAACCCCATTTTTTATGTTTCTACTTTCGCAACCCTTTTCTTCGTCTCGGGCACACAAAGAATATCTTGTTTCTTTATGTGCACAGTTTCCCGTAGTTCCCTTATTTTAAGATCATTCACTCCTCTAGCATTCCAAACACCCAGTCTCCATTCATCGCCTGAAACTCGACCTTTGCGTTTCCCGTGTGCATGCTTTTCGTCAATCCAAGTTTCAGTCCACTCCGAGGCTACTTTATTGTTTGTATTATTCATGTTTAGATTGTACTCCCAACTATCACCTGTATGCGCGAGATTTGTTTTGCGAGTCGAAATCATGTCCGAATTAAGCAGTGATTTGTCGTATGGTGGAGTCAAGTTGTAACGTCAGTCCCGCCAAAACTTCCGGGCTGCACTCGAGTTGCGGTCCACGGTCAGAAAACCCTTCGCGGTCACTTTAGGTCTGAGAAGTTGCGTTCCGAGTTCGCTTCCCCACCCGTGCGACGAACTCAGGGCAGTAGGGACTGGGGGGGATTTTCTCAATAGTTACGAAATGGGTACGTACGTATAGAAAATAAGGATAATTGGCAGTGTCTTATTGTGTCTTATACGTAAGGGAAAACATTATTAAAAAATTATTCGGGTTTAATTAAATTATTTTATTATCATTATATATTTACTCATATTTATTTATATTTATTCATATTTAAGAACAAACATGCGCGCGATGCGCGCTCATGTCCTTGTATTTTTATTTTCTTCTAACATTACCAATATTTATGGTTGTTTTAAATTTTCACATTTTTTTTTATCGAGCTACAAGAACTTAATAATTTCCAAAAAGACAAGCGCGTGACGCGCGTTCAGTGCACTGGATTTTTATTTTCTCATAACAGAAACAATATTTATGGTTGTTTAAAATTTCCAAATTATTCTATGGAACTACAAATAATGAATATTAAAAAAAATACATGCATGTAAGGGAAATATGTTGCTAATCGTATTATTTATTTCACTTGAGTCGAGTTAATATTCATATTATAATAATGTTATAAGAATAAGAGTTATTGACCATACATATTTCCCAAAAATTTTTAAACGCGCCAGTTTCAAGTATAAGTAGATACGTAGAAAATGCTGCCAGTCCTAAGCCTGGAAAAAGTGTGAAGGGAAATTTCGGGGGAAAAAGGGGACGAAGGGAATGAAGGAAGTCTCAAGTGGAGAGGGAAAGAAGGATCGGAGGGGAAAGGCCCCTGGCACTGATCCGAGCCCGCAACGCGAAGAATGCCCCCCGTTGATTTTGACCGTGGACCGAAACTCGAGTGCAGCCAAACTTCCGTTACTGGGGGGGGGGGGGGGATAAGGACATGATAAGGAAGCCGAGAGTCTCAATAGGTTGGTGATTTATGCTGAGGTCACCATTGAATAAAAAATAATAAATAATCTTCACACATAAAAAGAGTTTATAGGAAAATAATCAAAATTTTAAAACTTTATATTTTGTATTTAGTTCTTTCCCTATTTTCAAATAAACGACTGACTTCTGAGGGCACTAGAGACCGACTGATTTTTGTGGACAAAGGGCTGCATGGAAAGAGTCCAATTACAATTGCGTTTCATTTTTTTTTTTAAGTTTGCCCGTTGGAGAAAACAAAAAAGTTTGAGTGCACTTACGGCACGCGATTGGGTCATCGCGCTTCGAAATACACTGATCGGGCACTTCGTGCTTCGTGTTATATGTTCTCCATATACAAATTACTAAATTTGTATTTGATTTCAAATCAAGAATAATGATATAATTTAGGCGACAAATTTTATTAGTTAAAATGTTATTTTAGCTTGACCGTTTTTCAAAAAAGTTAATTTTTTCATTTTGAATATATTCTTACTACAAAAATTGATTACAAGTTTGTAAATCTTTTTTGAATGCACAATTTTTGATGCTTCATCTGTTTTCGAACCTTGCATTGTTTTTCCAAAAATTTGACTTTTTTTTACTGTCAATATTATTTTCACGAATAAAACAAAAACTACGCATCCTATCGAAACATTATTCATAAAAAATTTGTACCTCTTCTTTGGATGAATAAATTTGGTCTATGTCATGTTTTTCGTAGCTTGTGTTATTCGTCTAAAAATTTAATTTTTCTATTTTCAATACTGTTTTTTACGGGTAAAACAAAAACTACGCGTCATATAAAAAAAGTGAATAATAACAAATTTGTAGATCTTTTTTAGTTGCACAATTTTCGTCAATTCGTCTTTTATCGTATCTCACATAGTTTGACAAAAAAATGGAAATTTTAATTTTTTATTATTTTTTTGTGGGATCAAAATTTGAATTTTTGGTTTTTCAAAAAATTCAAAAAGTTGTTATGAAAATAGGGTGGAGTTCCGAAAAGCGCTTACCTCCGATTAATTTGAAACTCCGTATACCTATGTATTTTGACGTGCTGATCACGAATATGATAGTTAAAATACCCGCAAATTTTATTTTCAAGGTCAAAACCCCAAAAAACTATAAAAATTTCATGTTTTTCCGTTTATTTCAGTAAATAAAAAAAATTTACAAAATAGTTTCAAACAAAAGTTGTAGATCTTTTAAAAATACATATTTTATGTAGAAAATGTTTTTAGCCTACGACTGGCCGTTTCAGAGAAAAGAAGGGAAATGTCGGTACGAAGTGTAGAATTGCTTAGGTCACACACGGCACCCATTCCAACGTGTCATGGGGGGCGGGAAGGCACCCCTATGACTGGCCACAGAAATAATTCAGGTCACACATGACCCCCTTTCCAACATCTCATGGGGGGCGGGAGAACATCCCTGTGACTGGTCATAGGAATAATTTAGGTCACACACGACCCCCTTTCCAACGTGTCCTGGGGGGCGGGAAGGCACCCCTGTGACTGGTTACAGAAATAACGTAGGACGCATACCATCCCCATTTCTTCCCTAATGTTTCGTGGAAACATATCTTCTGCCATTAACCCATTTGTTTTAGCATTAATGCCTACTTACGGTTAGTACTTGGATGGGTGACCGTTTGGGAATACTGCGTGCTGTTGGCCCGTCGTGGGTGTGGTGAACCCACACTTGTAGTTATTTACTACAAGAAACTATCCACCTAGAAACACTACCCGAATCGGGTAGTGTCACACCGACCCC
>CAKNXH010044488.1:0-14920 GCA_932178445.1 Andricus quercusramuli
CGAAACCCTCGTGTGTCTTGAGGACACGAAGCGACCCAAGGATGACAGCTTTCTGCATCCATCTCGCAAGAGCCTTGGCATATTTTTGGCACGCGGGTATTTAAGGTTACGAACCAGCGATAATTTCACACCTCCGAGAGCACCTATCACAAGAACAATTACTCGTACCGAATATTTTGGGTACAGTCGACGCAGCTCTCTTTTAAGGTCTTGATATCTCTCCTCTTTTTCTTTCTCCTTTGCAGTGATGTTGTATTCGGATGGAGCCGAGAATTCGATCACGAATATAGTTCGTTTCTCGAAGTCTTGGAGAACAATGTCAGGCCTCGAGTGCGCAACGGAGACTGCTGCCCGAAAATCGTAGTTCCAGAAAATCTGGCACTTCTCGTTTCGGACAATTGACTCTATATCCCTTGGAGCGTTCGGCAGGGCAGGGTCGCGACCAACACCGTAAGAGCGACAAAGGTGGTAATAAAGTACTCTTAGGGCCGCATTATGTCTATAGATATACGTTGTTCCTGCGTGGGTCGGACACCCCGATAGTATATGTTCTAGGTACTCAGCGTGTGCACGACACGCTCTGCACCTATCACTGGGAACTTCTTGACATAAAATGCGGGCGCGGTATGCTAAGGTGGAGATTACACCGTCCTGGCATGCGAAAATGAAGCCCTCTGTACCTGAATTGAGCCCTGATGATTTGAGGAAAGCAAAAGTTTGCTCCTTCGACAAGGACTGTTTTTCTACATTTCTGTGAAAGTTTCCGTGCATTTGCTTGTCGAGTAGCTCTTGGTGAAATTTTCCAACCTCTGCTTTCTTTACTTTGGCTTTTAGACGTGAAGCATCTAGATGGAGTAATGCACTTTCCTCACTTCTGATGTTAAAATTCAGGCCAAGGGTCTCAGCAGCTTGCTCCGCGGCTTTGTAAAGGAACGCCCCTTCGCCAATCATCTCGTGGTTTCTGACCATCTTTAGGAGAGGATCTCTGCCATTCGCAACGATGTAAGCTGTACTCAAAACAATTCGGTTATGAAGACACTGGAGATTCAGAAGTCCGCGTCCGCCTTGCTGGCGTGAAATGTATAATCGCGGAACTGACGAATTGATATGCAAGCTTTTATGCATATGCATGATCTTACGCGTGGTGACATCAAGGGCCTTAAGCTCGTTCTTCGTCCATTGAACCACCCCAAACGAGTAGAGTAGAACCGGGACGGCAAGCATGTTAGTCGCAGATACCTTGTTCAACGCCGACAGATTGGAAGACCAAATCTGTCGAAGAAGATGCTTGTATCTGCTTCGGAGAGACTCCTTCACTGATGTTACGTCCTGAATGCGGCTTTGAGGCACGCCCAGGTATGTGTAGGTCTCTCCAGTGTTAAGATGTCTAATAACACTTATATCCACAAGCTCAGGGTCCTTGGGAACGCCAGTAATCTTTCCTTTCTTCAAATGAATTTTGGCACACTTGTCCAAACCAAAGTCCATCCCAATCTCTTCTGTGTAGTTCTTGACGATATTTAAAGCAGTTTGAAGTTTGCTTTTACCAGCGGCATAGATCTTCAGGTCATCCATATAGAATACATGAGTGACCTTATGCTCACGCTGATTAGTGTCGCCACAGAGGTATCTAGGAGAATTTCGTAGTGCAAGAGATAGAGGCAAAAGTGTGATGCAAAAAAGCAAAAGGCTCATACTACCCCCTTGAAAGACGCCCCTCTGGAAGGTGACGTTGTTCGTCGTCAGACGATACTTCCTAGATGAGATGGTACATCTAGTTTTCCAAAGAGGCATCAATCTCTCTATGCATCTCACTATGTGTGGATGTACCTTCAAGCTTTCCAACAGACAGATGATAAGTCTATGAGAGGTTGAATCAAAAGCTTTCCGGTAGTCAATCCAGGCCATTGACAGGACGCGCTGAAGGACTGTAGCGTCTTTACAGATACACCTGTCAATCAGCAGGTTCTCTCGACAGCCTGCTACACCTTTTTTCGAGCCACGTTGTTCGTACATCTCTCGCCATACAGGCTCAATTCGTCGAACAATCCTGTCGTTTATTGGCCTGTAATTCTCTGGTTTGGACAAGTCGCCTTTTTTCGGTAGGAGTATAGTGCGTCCTAACACTAGCCACTGCGGAATGGCCATCTCCGACTTTAAATATGAGGTGAATATGCGGGCCAAATGTTGGTGTGTAGAAGTAAACTTCTTCCACCAAAAGTTCTTGATACAATCTGGTCCAGCACCGGAAAAGTTCTTCGTGCATCTAAGTGCTTTTTTCACCTCTTCGGCAGTGACTGATGGGCACTCCTCCTCAGATTTTATGAGGCTGTCGCAAAACTCCTTGAAGCGAATTATATTGTCAGTATCTTCCTTCAACTCTAGTGTTTTCGGGATCTTGTACACCGCGGTTGAGGAAGCGCTCCGCGTACATATCCATTTTTGCGGAGGTAGTCGGCTTGATTTCGCAAAGACTGATGCGAAACGTGTTGAAGCTCTGGGTGTTTCTGGCACCACAGAGTATGCATACGCGCCATAAAGCCTCCACGAACAGGGATAATACTGGCATCGTAGCAGTCTAACACATCATTCTTAAGTTGATCCGTCCACTCAATGTGGGCGTTTCGGCGGTTCGTCGTTGTGTTTCCATCTAAATTATTTTCAGCACCCCGAACTCTAGGATGATCGGCATTGCTTGCCGATCCATTGTCGGTTGCTGTGCGCGTTCGATCGTTTTGAACCGCATCTACAACATTTTGGTGGTTTTTTGGTTTCATTGTTGTTCCCACGAGCAGCTAGGGAAAGGGTTCGTCCATCCTTGTAGAGCCCCGCGTGCAAGGATATGTATATATATATATATAACCATATATATATATATATACACATATAATGATGTTACACATATTATATTATGTATATTATGAATACACACACATCTGGAAAACGTCGTGTGATCACCAACAGTGTCACCTTTCAGAGAGGTGTATTTCAGGGCGACACCATGAGCCCTCTTTCTTTTGCCTCACATTATTGCTGCTGTCTCTCGCACTTCGCCATTCCGAAGGGTACCTCTGTGGCACACCTGGAGATCGAAAGCATAAGGTCACTCATGTATTTCACACGGACGATCTCAAAATCTATGATGGAAATCAAGAGAAACAACATCAAGCTCTAAAAATTTTCAAAGGGTACACTCAAGAGATTGGAACGGAGTTTGGGTTAGAGAAATGGGCCAAGGTTAGTTTGAAGAAAGGAAAACTTAATGTCATTCCCGAAGACCCTGAGCTCGTCGTCAGAAGCGCTATACGACACCTACGTGCTGGAGAGACCTATACATACCTGGGCGTGCCACAGAGCCGCATTCAGTACGTGACATCTATAAAGGATACTCTCCGAAGCAGATACAAACGTTTCATCTGGCAGATTTGGTCTTCCGAACTGTCGGCTAAGAAGAAAGTATCTGCAATGAACATGCTTGCCGTCTCGGTAGTACTCTATTTATTTGGAGTGGTTCCATGTACGAAGGACGAGCTCAGATCCCTTGATATCGGGACGCGAGAGGTTTTGCACGTAAACAAAAGCATGCACCTAAACTCTTCTCTTCCGCGACTTTACATCTCACGCCACGTAGGTGGTCGCGGAATACTGAATCTTGAATGTCTTCGCAACAGGATTATTCTGGGTACAGCACATATAGTTGCAAATGGACAAGACCCTCTTCTTAAAATGGTCAGGAAACATGAAGAATCGGGTAAAGGGGAGTTTCTGTACAAAGCAGCGGAGGAGGCTGCTGAGACACTCGGCCTTGAATTAAATACCAGGGGTGAGCAAAATGCATCAAATCTTATCCATCTTGAATACTCACTCTTGAAGGCCCATATTAAGAAAGCACAGGAGAAAAACTTCCGCGAGGAGCTACTCGACAAGAGGAGGCACGGCATCTTTCACAGAAATGTGGAGGGTCAGTCGATGTCGTATAAGCTAACGTATGCTTTCCTTAAATCATCCGGATTGAAGTCGGGCACGGAGGCTTTCATTTTGACATGTCAAGACGGTGTCATTTCCAATCTAGCATACCGTCGCCACATTTTGAGCCAAGATATCTTTGATGATAGTTGCAGAGCGTGTCAAGCACACCCCGAGCATCTAGGACACGTATATTAAATTGTCCAAATCATGCGGGAACGACCTACATCCAAAGGCACAATGCGGCACTAAGGGCCGATTTCACCAACTCTGATTAAATACAGGATTAGCTAATCATGATCATTCTTTAAGCGAAAACGTAGGCCGATTAGTGTCACATTCTTACTGAAAAACCCTCCCCCATTTTCCTGCCAATCCATGTCCCCGTAACCACTTCCACGTTACTTCAGGTGCATGGGACTAAGACTTCTGCGCCGTGCCTCGGCGTTTGTCATTGATGCCAGCTTGGACTTCTCCTATCGCTAGCCCCAGCCATGATGTACGCATCGTCCTCAGTAGTGCGGCAGTGTCACACAACGGGCTCGTCAGCGTTCTATATCATGGCTGGGTGATGCTGCTTATTTCTGTCTTCTGCGGGGCTTCTTCGTCGGGACTGCCTCTCTGAACACCTTTCATTTCATGGTCCCCAGTATATAGTCGGTCCGGGATTGACTAACATCAACAGAATAGAGTAGTACTGCCGCTTGCTTACGCAATCGACAGCCATATGGCCCTCTTTACTACTACTTTTTTACTACTACCCGTATCTTTTCAGATATTACTGCAGCAAGACGTTTCGTGACCGCAGCCTCAACCTCAGTACGAGGAACAAGCCCCCTCACACTACCGCCTTCTCCAACAACATCTCCGATAGCAGACTCAGGGGGGCTTAATGTGGGATCTCTCGGCCTCTTCTTAGGTGTGGGAGCGAGTCTTCCCCCGGCTTGTTCTTCTTTGGTTTAGACCCTTTTGCTGGCCATCACTCCGCGCTTTTCCCTCTTCTTTATTTCATATACTCTATCACTAACCGTGCTTCTGAAGCCGCTTTTGAAGGACCTTAACTCTAACACATGGGTCATTAGGTTCCGGGACTGACACGATTATGCCGCCGCCAATGACAGGCCACTTTGATTTTCGGCAGTACCAACTTTCAAAAGATACGTGTAGAAATTTCATGAGATTCGGTTCAGTCGTTGTCGAGATATTGAAGTTTAAGTGACGCTACATTTGTTTTTTCAGACAATGAATAAAAACGAGTTTCTCGTGTTAATCACTGTTTTTTAATGGGGCAAAATATCGATGAAGCTCAGCAATGGCTTGAAAAGTGTTACCGGGAAAAGTGCCTATCGAAACCAACCATTCGTCGATGGTATGCAGATTTTAAACGCAGTCGAACAAACACCGAAGACGCGGAGCGCCCAGGTCGTCCAGTTGAGGTGGCAACGCAAACGCGGCACCCACTTGGAAAAAAATTTGTTCGTTCGCAATTTTCATGCACAATTTTAACACGGTGCCTTTTTATATTTGTAGGATGTCAGCTACCTCTTGTAACTTCACTTTGCGATCGGGAAAAATAATTTTCCGAATTTTTTGGATGTTTTCGGGCATTGCCACCTCAATTGGACGACCTTGGCGCTCCGCGTGTTTGGTGGTTGTTCGACCACGTCTAAAATCTGCAAACCATCGGCAAATGGTGGTTTCCGCTGGATACTTTTCCCGGTAACACTTCTTAAGCCATTGCTGAGCTTGAGCGGTATTTTTCCCCATTAAAAAGCAGTTTGATTTACACACGAAATGAGCAGTCACATGATAGAAAGAGACTCCAGGCATTGGCTGTTTGTAAGGTACGGACAGACTGAGCATCCATCCAGCGGCTGGTACATGCTTTACCGACCGCTGATAAATTGATATTAGTGCTGGAAGAAAGTACTAACTAATTTCACAGTGGCGTCATCTATTATTGATAGCTATTTAACCTTGATTTATAAGATAGGCTCCTGACATAGCAATTAAAGCTCAATATGTGGCTTATGATGTGCATTACCGAAGTTCCCTGTTATGCCGACCTACGGTAAAATGATCATATAAAAAGTCACCGACCTCCCTACAGTACCGACCGATGTTAAAATGATAATATCAAAAATTACCGACTTCCCTGTTTTACCTAATGATGGTAAAATGGCTCCCTACCATACCGGTTCATGGTTCTTTATTCCCCTGCTTATATCTTGTCCAGGGCAGTAAAATTTGGGCACTAATAATTTAAAGTCGACTAATAAAAAGTAGGAATACTTTCTAGCATACTGGGCTGAAAATACAGATCTATCCAATACTATTACGACAGAAATCTCTCGTATAAGTCCCTATCTCATTTCGTATCCCACATTGCCCATACGATTTTATATAGAAACCCATGTGGGACTATATATATGGCCACATGTGGGGATTCCAGATTGATGATAATTATAACAGTATCAATTGTAATTTACCAACGAGGATTACTAATTATAAATGTAACACAGGCCGACAAAAATTACACCTTTTTTTTACCCAAAGACCGGACTATGTGACCCCCAAGGGTCGAATCCATTTCGAAACCGAATCCGTTGTCCAAATTTTTCCTATACGTCTGGTTTTTGAGATATCGCAACCTAAAGGTGCAAAAATGGCTGCTTTTAGCCACATTTGAGGCAATGTAATATGATCAGCATTTTCGTTTTTCTAAAAACTGCTAACGCCATCATTTGGCACTCCTTCGTACTTTCGATTTACATTTTTAATCATCTCAAACCGATTTCTTTTTTCCGAGATATGATACACTAACCATCTTAGTTTCTCTTCATCTTCTTTGATAGTTTTTCATTGTGGAACTGAAATAGTTAATGTGCGATATTTTGGACAAAAAAAAATCTGTTCGAGATGAGTAAAAACGTAACTGAAAGGTAAAATAAGTTCTAAACGATGGCGTTAGCAGTTTTTAGAATAAAAAAATGCTGCTCATGTTATATTGCCTCAAATATGGTTAAAAATAGCCATTTTTTCACTTTTAGGTTAGGATATCTCAAAAAACTGACGTTCAGAAAAAATTTAGACCACGGATTTGGTTTTAGGACACCAAAATCCTTCGTGTTTATATAGTCCGGTCTTTGTGTACAAATGTTGTTGGCCTGTGTAATTATCATACATTCATGAAATAATAATAAATAAATTCACGAACAAAATTTATTTGGAAAAAATTACGCAAGGTAGAGGGGTATCAACATTTACGGAGACTAGCAAAGGGGGTACGTGATTCGAAATTTCAGACAAAAAACTTTAACCCGTTCAGGTCACACCTCTAAATAATAACATTTCGGTCACATGGGGTCCAATGACTGATATTTGGCCATAGAATTTTTTCTGGGCATATCTTAAGGTCTCTTATTTATGATACACTAATTTTCTTTTGTTAAATTGGAATTTAGCTTGAAGAAAGGATTTGAATAAAAAGATGCGTATCCGTAAAGATACGTAGTTCTAAAATCGGTCTGGGGTCGTTTGGACCCGCGATGACCATAATGGTTTAAGTAAGTTATTCTTTGCAACTGACGTCCATACAAATTGAGATATCGATATTCCCCTCTAAGAATCAAATTAAATGCAATTAATAATTTTTCGATTTTTTTCTTGTAATTCCAAAAATTTAGTAGCATAAAAATGTTCCTTAGTGTCTTAGAAACTGCTATATTTAACCTTCAGTGCAACAGTGCGTTGCGAAAATTAATAAAAAATATATAATGTATTATTATCAACAACTGAAAAAATGAATAAATTCGCAATTTTCTGCGAACCCGCCCTTTTCTTTTTTTGAGAATTATATTGTTTACATAGTTCAAGAGACTAAACATAATAATACACTGTTTTCAAAATATGATGACCTTCATTAATTTATATTTTCTTTTGATACAAAAAACATCGTAATTTCGATTTGAGGCTAATTTTGTTACTCTTCAGAGAGCTAATTCACTGTGAACTTTCTACACTTAAATCATTACAATTTCTCTGGTGGAAATAGCTAGATGTCGGTTACTGGGAATCAGTGAAATAATAGCTAATCACTCAAGGAAATGAGCTTTAGTGTTCTAATGCGTTGGTAAGTAAAACGGATTTTTCATTCGAAAAATAAAAACATCACTCATATTAGCAGTGAAAACCTGAACTCATTATTGAAAAAGTAAACATTTCACAGATTTGAATTGAGAGCGAAGTATTAAATATTTTTTTAAACTGAAAAACACTCTTATCAGTAGGTTCAAAAAATTTTTATTTTAGAACATAAAAATTACCAAAACAATTGTGGAAATCCAATTTTCTTGATTTCGTCTCATGGTAAACTCAAAATTAAAATGTTTACCATTAGTTAGAATAGAATCAATATCACAAAGACTATGTTTGACAAAAATGTCCTGTCCTGATGAATATACGCATTTGCCTTAGGTCGTCACAGGGCATTATGAAAAGAAATATTTTCTACTTGTGATATCACAAATATATTAAGAGGCCTTCCTGAACATACAAATGTTGAATTGAGTAAGAGCCACAAACAATGTATTTCACATTTCTCTTAATTATTAAAAAAAATGTTTTGGATCTCAATTCAGTATTTTTACATTCAGGTACCTGGAGCTGCAGAGCAGTGGTCGTAAAGACGAACTGCGACTTCATTACGTGTCACGTCGAGACGGCGCCGTTCATGTCGAAGAATTTCCTTTTCGGTTAGCTGACGGAGCATGGCATAAGGTCGCCCTCAGCATAAGTGGCTCGCAGGTCGAGCTGTTGATCGACTGCCATCCTCTCTACAGACGCCTCTTGAGACCAGGCCCTCCCGACACGAACTTCACGTTACCTCTTCTGCAACTTTGGATAGGCCAAAGGAACGCGAGGCATTTTCTATTTAAGGTGCGATTAAAAAGTTACTTTTATTCTCAACTCTTTTACAACCACAATTTAAGCAGCAATAAAATTTCAAAATTCTCAACGTATTCGCGATCAGCAACCATAAAGCAGATCAAATCTGATGGCAAATCGTTCGCAATACCCGATTTTTTACATCATTGAACCTTCTGCTCTTAAAAGATTTTTTATTATAGTCAAACCCTTTTTCAAGTTATTTCCGAATTCATTAAAGTCATTAAAAATTCTTTATTTAGTTGGCTTCTGTTATATACATGTATATAGATTATAACAATTGCAAACGTTCATTAGTTGTTCCAAGGTCGAGGATATGTTTCATCGATCAATTATAACTGCAAACATGGATTCAATTGAAATCGATTCACTGCAATTGCGGAACAAAATCGTTAATCTACAATTCTGGAGAAACGCCATTCATTTCGGATACAGTGAATTGCATTCAATGTCCAGTGAAATAGAATTAGTAAACCGTTCTTTTCTAATTGATATCCGATAGCTATTTGAGGACGGGTGCCGACGATGACAACTGCGTATGTACTGAAAAGCGTTGACCCATTTGAAATCAGTTAATACCATGAATAATTATACATAGAAATATCAACGCCAGTTTTTGCTTATCTTTTTTAGCAACTTAAATTGAATGATTGAAATATCTAACTTCTTCAAATAATTCAATATTAGCGTAATATTGTGAGTGCATATTATATAATTGTAAATAGGCTAGCGCTTTTCGGTACATCCCTGGCGGACCGAACGAACGGAGCGGATACGCTACAGCGTATCCTTATAGTATCCACATCGTATCCTCTCCGTATCATGCAAGAAAAACTCATTAAAAAAGAAAGATTAACATTTCACTTGTTGAAATTCGGATTCTAAGTGAAATTTTGAGTTAAAAGGTCACAGAGTAATCGCAATAGTTTTTCTTGCAACATTAAAAACTTTTAATAAATATAATACTTATCGATGACGTGCGCTGAAGGCGACTTCAAACGCATCGTCATTCAGTAGCAGTTCATAGACTTTATCCGTCGACGATGCGTTTGAAGTCGCCTTCAGCCCACGTTATCGATAAGTATTATATTTTTTGAAAGTTTTTAATGTTGCAAGAAAAGCTATTGCGATTACTCCATGACCTTTCAACGCAAAATTTCACGTAGAATCCGAATTTCAATAAGTGAAATGTTCATCTTCCTTTTTTAATGAGTTTTTCTTTCATGATACGGAGAGGATACGATGTGGATACTATAAGGATACGCTGTAGCGTATCCGCTCCGTTCGTTCGGTCCGCCAGGGATGCGCAGTTAAAAATGTCGGATCTCCAACATAACCTTCAAAATTCTCATTATCTTCCTTTCAAGAATCACTAATCACTATAGTTTCAGTTTTTTCATTTAATTTTTCCTAGTGCAATATTATTTAATCTTTATTAATAAGGGTACCTGTTCACAGACCAGGAATTTTGAATTAATCTTGGAATGAATATATTACATAGGATTCATTTTTATGCATAATATTGGTTTATGGCAAATCTAATTGGTCGAGAACCTAGATTGGAACCTTATGTGAAATATTAATTCAAGAAATAATTCAAAATCGAGGTCCGTGAAAAGGTCCCCTAACAGGTGCATCATTAACGTGTTAAATCTTCGAAGTGAGTTAAGGCAGGAAATGAGTTCTGTAGAAAAAATCGATATAAAAACTCAAACTTTGGTTCCTTTAGAAAAATTTATCATTTTGGGTTCCTTTTCAACAAAAGAAGTTCCTTTTTGTTGCAGCTGCCTTGGAACCAAAAATATGTTCTAAAAGAAACCCCAGTTTTTGTGTGTTTGGAAAGTCTGTGGAGCAGTCTAATGAAGTCAATTGACGACTGTCAATTTGAAGCTTAGGTTTTGAATAGTTTCTAGTTGGCAATTATCTTGGAACGGTTTCTGAAAAATGTCGAAATCTGTGAAGAACTCAAATTTCGCTATCAAGATTAGATGAATCGGAATTAAGGTTCCAAAATAGCACTTTGAACATTTTCTGAGACGTGGCTAAGTCTCTGGTTCTTTGAAAAAAACAAAGTAACTGCTGAAAAATGCGAGCCGAAAAGTGTAGCAATGACGTGCGCTGGGAAGAAAGCCAACTGACCGTGGCATGAGAGCTGGCGCTCGATAGCTCGATTGAACTGCGAAAATGCGCTGTCGGTAACAGCCGCATCTGCATACTGTTTCTCGTGAATGGAGAACGCGGATATCTCTGGCATGCGCAGTAGTCATTCCTGTGAATTCTTAGGTCATGTGACCCCATGTGTCAACCTAAAAATACATAGGAATGACTACTGCGCATGCCAGAGATATCCGCGGTCTCCCATCACTGCCCTAATAGCACGGAATGTTCCTGGAACGTTTCGCGGGAACTTTCGGAACGTTTCAGCGGAACTTTCGGAACGTTTCAGCGGAACTTTCGGAACGTTCCAACGAAACCTTCCAGGAACGTTCCTGAGATATGTAAAATGTCCGCCGCTTGGGAACGTTTTAGGAGCGTTTCACTGGAACGTTCCAAACATAAATTAACTTTATTGTTATTATTATCAATCAATCATATTATAGTGTAGTATATGCGGTACTCAAAACTCAAAAAGGACATCGATTCTTACCTATCTCTTACGGTTTGCGAGATAAGTGTTGTTAAAAATAACAATAATGGAAGGTTCCCCTCAGGTGCCAGTGGAACGTTCCCAAGGGGCGGACATTTTACACTTTCCGGGAACGTTCCTGGAACTCTCATTGCAATAAATAATTATTGCAATAAATAATTCATTTCTTCTTTGAATAATAAATATGGTCTCGGAAGAGGTAAATTGTATATGTTATAAAAGGATTGTTAACACACATTTATCAAGATACAAAGCTGAATACACTTCAACAGGTGATGTCTGATGAACATTGCAACACAGGTCCTTTCTTTAACTTCAAACTGTAAAATAAATATACTTTTTTCCAAGGCTTGTTACAATACTATTTTTACATTCTCATCATAATGAGAAGGTATCGGTTTTATGTGAAAAATGACTTTCGCGGATTCCATCAAATGTCGACGTTTTGAGACCCCCTGAGTCAGAAAAAATAGTTTTTACGTCGGTGTCTGTCTGTCGTTGTCGTCGTTGTCGTTGTAGAATGTAAACACGATAACATTTGAAAAAATTATCCGCTCGGACTGCCCCTTGGCACACTTCACAAGAATGTGAAAAGAAAGGACGAGTTCGTCAGCCAGCTATTTTGGACAAAATTTCAAAAAGTTAGAGCATTTTTGAAATTTTTGTGACCATTTTTTTCGAAATTTGAAATTTTTATTTACGGCTCTTCATAGCACATGGAAATTCGAACAATTTATCCTAATGACTTTTTTCGATGAAAGTGAAATTGTCAGAGCTATAGCGTTTTCAAATTTTGAGATTAAAACGCAGGAAGCGTTTTTGCTCTACTTCAAAAATTGAAAGTTTTCGAGATAGGTGAGGTTGAACACCTGACATGGCACATGACGTGGCACATGACATAACACATGCAATGACACGTGGTGTCATGTCATCTCATGTGTCATGTCACGTCATGTCACGTTCTGTCGTGTCATGTCGTGTGTCATGTTATGCATTAGTAATGACATGTCATGTTATGTATCAGTCATGACATGTCATGTATCATGACATGACAGGAGATAAAAGAAAAAAAAACATGATATGACACATGACATGACACATGAGATGACACGACATCACGTGTCATGACATGTGTTATGTCATGTGTTATGTCATGTGTCATGTCATGTGCCATGTCAGGTGTGTCATGTGTGATTGTGCTGATCACATTTTATTGACGAATCTGCCTATCTCAAGAACTTTTGATTTTTTGGACAGATGCCCATTAGGATTTTTTGATCGGGAGGCTTTGATCTATATTATATTGCAATTTCAGCCAATTTTACTAGGGCCGGATTTTAATGTAAAGTGTGCCGGGTCCTTTGACTTTTTTCACAAAAATATTCAACAAAATTTCAATTTTTGAAGTAAAGCAAAAACGCTTCCTGCGTTTTACTCTCAAAATAGTATAGTTTGAAGGGGAAAAAGTATTATTACAAGCTTTGAAAGAAAGTATATTCATTTTACAGTTTGAAGTTATCAATTTTATCAATATCAAGCCTGGGGTCCACTGGACCCAGTGTAACCACCACGGGTTAAAGAAAGGACTTGTGTTATAATGTTCGTCAGGCATCACCTGTTGAAGTGTATTCATCTTTGCATGTTAATAAATATGTGTTAACAATCCTTTTATAACTTATGAACTTTTCTTCTTCCGAGACCATATTTATTACTCGAAGAAGAAATTAATTATTTATTGTACTGACAGTGGTATTGTTGCAATTTTTCAGTCATTCGGACATGTCAATAAACATAAAAAATATAAAATCATGAATTCCTTTTTTTCTTCAAGAACTCCTGCCAAGGCAGGTAGCAACAGCCACCATAATAGCACGGAACGTTCCACGGGCATCTTCGGAACGTTCCACTGGAACGTTCCCGGAACGTGTAAAATGTCCGCCTCTTTGAAACGTTCCATTATTGTTATTTTTAACAACAATTATCTCGTAAACCGTAAGAGATAGGTAAAAATGGATGTCATTTTTGAGTTTTGAGTACCGCATATCCTACACTATGATATGATATCCGTATCATAAATTGACATCGATTTTGACCTATCACTTACGGTTTACGCGTTATTTATTGATAATAATAATAATAACGTTAGTTTATGTTTGGAACGTTGCCAAGCGGCAGAAATTCAACACGTCTCAGGAACGTTCCGAAAGTTCCCGCGGAACGTTCCAGGAAAATTCCGTGCTATTAGGACAGTGATGGGAAACCGCAGATATCTCTGGCATGCGCAGTAGTGATTTCTGTGTATTTTTAGGTTGACACATGGGGTTACATAGCCTAAGAATTCACAGAAATCACTACTGCGCATGCCAGAGATATCCGCGTCCTCCCACCAAGGGCAGCAGCATGCAGATGCGGCTGTTACCGACAGTGCATTTTCGCAGTTCGATCGAGCTATCGAGCGCCACCTGTCATGCTACGGTCGACATGGTATCGGAGTCCCACTGCAGTTACCTTATTTTTTTCGAAGAACCAGAGACTTAGCCAATCTCGGTTGCTATACAATCGAACTAAAGATCGATTCAACTAAATGTCATTTCAACTAAAACTCTATAGTGTGCACCGCGTGTAGTGTTGCTCGGAAGAGGGTCGTGTGCGTAGTTAGAAAGTAGTGTGACGTCACTGAGTTGTACCAAAAATATACGGTTCGTGGCGTGACATGCAGACTCTGAGTTATCGATAAAGAAGAGCTGACAATAATTTAAAAAAGAATAAATGTGATAAAGATGAATGAAAATATAAGGTGTTTTAAATGAAATAAAATGAAATTGGATAAATATACAGGGAATCAAATAAGTTAAACACTAATAACATGAAGTGAGAAGTGAGCGTTTTATAAAAAGTAATGTTATAGTAATATGTATATTAATTTCAGGTTATGTACTACCTTTCCTGTATAATAAAAATAATTAAGTGCTGATTTTCGTACTTTTGGCGTGCAACGCGAATCTGTTACTAGAAAAACTGATGTAATACTGATTTTTATAACTATTGCGATCATGGAATTGCAACCTTAAATAACATACATTCCTAAAATGAGTTGTGCGCTTTTATTTCTGATTTATTTCATTTTTTTTTTTGTAATAAAATGATAAGTTCACGTAAAGTTGTAAATTTTTTTGACAAAATCGGATAGCGGAGATAATAAATTTCTGTAGCGATTTTTTTCGTACTCGAATTTCTTCTTTCCTGGCAACTTTCTTTCTTCTTTTATGGGTACTTCATACTGAACTAATACTTAATCCCAACTTAGTATTACACTGCTATTTCTCTTGCATGGGCGCGGAAATTTTTCCAGGACATACA
>CAKNXH010044490.1:0-18379 GCA_932178445.1 Andricus quercusramuli
GTTCCTTTTTTTGGGCAAATTTCCAAAACTATTCCATTCATGTTGAACAAATTTAATATTCATACTATTTTATGTATACCATTCAAAATTGATTCAATAATAACTTTTGGTAAAGATCCTTTAGATAAATTGGAAAGGGTGGTGTGGTTTACAAGATCACTTGCAAGATCTGTAAGATGACTTACGAGGGACAGATTGGCAGATTTCTTAATACTAGGGTGGAGGATTACAAAAGTGATGTTCGTTCAGGACGGTGCACCCGAATTGGGCACATGGTCAGTGTTTTTCCTGCTAGCCTGTGGGCCCTCTGAAATTTTGGCATGAATTGGGCACAGGACCAGAGAACAATGACGCCAGTGTGTTACCACATCCAAACATTTACAGGTTCTTGGACTGCTTATAGGATGCACTTAATGCCAGATCTATCATTCGAAATAGTTGAAATGAAGTCGAAGCTGAGAGAAATTACGTGGTAAGAAAGCAAAAATTTATAGAGTCCAAGATTGAACAATATCGAAACGGCAACTTTGAATCAAGGCTGTGCTTCATTGAATTATCCATCTACGCTAGTCACGAGCCGCATTAGAAAGTCAGAGATGAAATTATTATTGAATTTATTTTATTTTTGAATTTGAAAAGTTTCAAAATGCGTTATCTGCAAAGTAAAGTATCTTTTGTGTTCTGATAATTTTGCAATTTTTACTGCGATGACTTTTTTTTAAATTGTTTTTTTATTCCTTGTATTCGCAGGACACTTGACTTTAAAAATGTCCACAGTACCTTGCCCACCTAATAATAATGGTAAATATGGCAGAGGTTGGAGCCAACGTATTTCATACAAAATAATTCAAAATATTGTATATATTGATAAAAATAACTACGAATTAATACTGTTACTAATGCACATAAAACACGATTATCTAGCGCGTGGTCCAAGACTCTCATTTGGATGAAAGTGCAATGATTCTGTGAAAGATTAATTACGAAAAACATATCTCACTTAATCTATTCTACGATACCCGTATTGTTTCAACAAATGTTTTATCTCCAGTTCGCTACCTAATACTCTCATTCATTGCCTAAAATGTTTAAGTATTATGAAGTCAAAGCTTCTCTTATCCCGTTCAGGGCACTATATTCTATTACTATATAATTTCAAGCTTTTTAATTGTACAAATATTTGAATGGGATTAAAACATTTTTATTGTCATATTCGTTGCTTTCTTCTTTAAATTAATCTCAGTTCAATACACACCCAAACGGATATTTTTTAGAAACTTTATTTGTCGTCTTGTTTTTAAAGTGGAAATTTTCCTGGTATTTTTAGATTTGAATTAGCTTTTAAAATTTTTTTTTCAAATATCTCAATTTTATTTTGTTTATTATTTTTGCTATGAAAGTAGTAGGTTAATCAAAGTCTAACTTTTGAATTCCGTATGACAGTCTTATTAGAACAATCCTCCCCTACCGGAAGAACCCTTCTGCCCAATTCGTGATAGCCGAAAACTATCTGCCTCAGATCTGTGCCGAATTCGGGTTTTAGATTCTGAGGGTGGTCGACCGTGTGCCCAATTCGAGTGCGTCCGTTTAGGACGTTCTTATAAGAGTGTTCTTGCTAGACATACGAGAGGGTTTGTTGATGTTGACCATGAATTTGACTGGGATAGTGTTGAAATTTTACATAGTGAAAGTAATGAGAGAAAGAGAGAATTCATGGAAATGCTTTACATTGAATAACAAAATAAGTCCTCTATTAATTTATAAATTAATTTAGATAAATTAAACAAAAGTTATTCAAGTATGCTTAATTACATTTAGTTTTCATGAGTCTTGACTTTCTCTTATTTCTTGCTTGTTGTGACGGATTAGCCTATGGACCCACATTCAGATCTCAGGTATCGAGGAGATAGCGTCGTTGCTTGGTCGCTGTTCCCACCTGTTTTAATTTTTCTTGCCTTGATAAGGGTGCTGTGTGAGCACCGAATCGTTGGTAAATACTTTGCATGCTTTCATATTGCGATTTGATGATAATAAAAATGAAAAACACGAAAGAAATAAAAAAGAGAAGGAAGGGGATTTGGTTGGTTGCTTTCTCATTTTTCTTTCTTTATTTCGCTGCTTAAGAATTGCAATAGGAGCATTTTGTGATGGTTGTCCAAATTTGATTGTTGAATTCTTGTTTTATTTCCAGGAATTCTATACATTGACTTGATTATTGGACGTTTAATGGAATTTTGAATTTGATTTCATTCTGATTTGAAATTCTTGAATTTCATAATGAAAAATGTGAAATCATATCATTATTTTCGAGAGACAATCTTGACACTGATGAGGTCGTTATTTCAGATATATGTGAGATAACGGGTACTTAAGTATATATTTGTACTCTGATGCAATGGAATATTCCTTAGATACAGTCAATAACCGAATTATTCACTGAAGTATTAATCAGTTTGTTCTCTACTTTGCGAAAATGAGGATGGTCTGTTCTTTTGTTTTAACTTTGGCGGTCATCGTTAATTCTATTGGTAAATATAATGATATAATAATTCTTATTATATTTCATCTAATACATGCATGAGCACAGCTATTTATCAGGCCTGCGAAGAGAACCTAAAGTCCCCCTTTCCAGCTTATAAGTCATATAATAGCCATTACATACCTACGAACTTGAAAAGCGGCACTTAAGGGCATGTGACACAGCCAAATACCTACATTACCGACCTCACTTCTTCAATATTCCCAAATTTTTGTTGAATCTAAGAACTCTTTTTGTAAATAAAATATCGGGCTGAAACTTTGGAAAATGTATGAGAAGACAATGAACTACGTTTACGTACCTTATTCGATGAGGAATTTGGCAAAAAATTATTCTCGAAGAAATTAAAACTGGGTGCATTTTTTGAACCTGAGAACTTTTTTTATGAGTGAAATATCGGCTTCAAACTTTGAGAAATGCAAGAGCCGACAGTGAAGTACGTTTATGTACATTATTTGAGTATAATAGATGCAAAAAGAAAAATTCCAACTAAATGTCAACAACGCTTCCCAGTTCGGTCGGTATTCGCGATGAGCACGAAAATGCGAAGTCTGGCGGCCACTAAACGAGGTAAATAGCGACTTCAATACTTACATAATTCAACATTGAAACACCATATTTCACTCAACTTTTATGCTGGACACAACCTTCAAAAAATATTATTGTAAGAACACCGCATCATCAATCTTTGACAGCGTGGACCCCATATTTCAGATGTAGACGAGCCAGCTGATAGAGCCTCGATTAGTGGCCGCCAGACTTCGCATTGTCGTGCCCATCGCAAAAATACCGACCGAACTGGCAAGCGGAACCGGAGTCGACACTTAGTTGGAATTTTTCTTTTTGCATCTTTTATACTCAAATGATGTACATAAACGTACTTTACTGTCGGCTCTTGCATTTCTCAAAGTTTGAAGCCGATATTTTACTTATAAAAAAAGTTCTTAGGTTCAAAAAATGCACCCAGTTTTAATTTCTTCGAAATTAATTTTTTGCGAAGTTCTTCCTCGAATAAGGTACGTAAACGTAGTTTATTGTCTTCTCATACATTTTCCAAAGTTTCAGCCCGATATTTCATTTACAAAAAAAGTTCTTAGATTAAAAAAAAATTCAGAAGATTGAAAAAGTGAGGTCGGTAATGTAGGTATTTGGTAGGTAATCTGATTATTTTTTCGAAAGTTATCGTGCCTACAGACAGACAGACAGACACCTTGGTAAAAACCTTTTTTTCTGGCTCAGGGGGTCTCAAAACGTGGAGATTTAATGAAAACCGACCAAGTCAAATTTTACATAAAACCAATACCTTCTCATTAGAATGAGAATGTAAAAAAGTTCTTAGGTTCAAAAAATGCACCCAGTTTTAATTTCTTCGAAATTAATTCTTAGATTAAAAAAAAATTCAGAAGATTGAAAAAGTGAGGTCGGTAATGTAGGTATTTGGCTGTGTCACATGCCCTTAAAGTCGGTTCCTACGACTCGCACTGCAAAGATACACTCATATTAATAATGTCCCTCTTTTCCCCTTTTAACTTTTGTCCATTTTTCAATTAGAGTGAAGTCATAATAAGCTCAAGTTAACAAAAGTAATTGTTTAAACAATTCATTATTATTTTTAATTATATTTTCTTTGCTTGACGTTAGAAAGTTGCGATTTTTTAAGACATTTTTAACTATTTGTCTATTTTCCACTTGGAGTGACTTCATAATTATTGAAGTTGAGCAGAAATAATTGTTTAAACAAATTATCACTCTCAATAACTATCTTCATCTTTATTGATGTCAGATAATTGCGGTTTTTTCTGAAATTCTGAACTTTTCGCCCACTTTTTACTTAGTGAGGTAATAATTAATGCAGTTAATAAAAAAAAGTTGTTTGAACAATTGATTATTATTTATAACTATCTTCTCTTATATAATTGCTAGAAAGTTGTGCTTTTTACTGAAATGTTTGAATTTGCTTTGCCTTTTTAGTTGGGAACAAACAATAAATAAACATTAGTGAGAAACATATTTGAAACAATCTCTTTCTTTTTCGTAAGTATATTTTGCTGGAGGGGGGCGCTGATATCAAAATATGTTCAATTCCACATTTTCGTTTTACGTTTTGTAATAAACTTCTTGGTGTAATTGAAAACAAAACTTTTGCAAGTCTATGTAAAAAGTAAACAAGTAGTTGCCAATTCAAGGAAAAATCGCAACTTTCTAGCATTATTCAAATGACATATTGATAATAATAATAAATTGTTTGAAAAGATAATTTTGTTAACTTTAATGAATTATTCAACTTACTCCAAGTAAAAAGTGCACAAAAAGTGGAAAATTCCAGAAAAAAGTGCAATTTTCTATGATTATTCTAAGTAAATATCAATAATAATTATGATAAATTGTGGAAACAATTACGTTCATTAACATTGAGAAAGTGCTACCTCATGTTTAATTGAAAATTGGACAAAAAGCGTAAAATTTTTGGAAAACCCGTGACTTTCTATCTCCATTCAGAGAGAAAATTGTTAAAAACAGTAATAAATTGTTTAAACGATTTATTTAAAAATCTAGTTATCAGTATAAAGTAGTATTTTATATATAAGAAACAATTTGCATGTAAAAAAACCATTATTAGCGCCAAAAACTCGCAAAACCCATTTTTTTCCTTATGGGCTTTTTTTGGTTATTTTATAAAACAGACTTATGGGGGTGTTATTTGAAAAGTAATATTGTATTCGTGTTCTATGGCTGGCTGTAAAGAGAAATGTTGAGTTTCAACACGATTCAGATAATATTGAGGATTCTGAATAAAATTTACAAAAACGTCTTTCTTTCTTATGGAAAGTACGTGTTAAACTTCACGGGGCTCTTTCGCCACCTGTAAATATCATTTTAAGAAATTTCAATGAATTTGGTAGGGTGTCGCTGATTACAGAATATCCTAATTATTTCAAGTTATATCAAGCATTTTACCAAGATTTTATATCATTTCTAGTGATTTCAGACATTGAAAAGATTTCTTATGCTGCAAAGTTTTTAAGAGATTTAAAAGATTTTAATTAAATTTTAAAGAACTTTATCAAATTTTAAAAGATGATTTTATCATATTCCTAGGGATTGTCGTGGATTGAACAAGATTTTCTCGAATTTTATGAATAACGTTAATCAGATGATTCATTATATTGAAAATATATCCTGACAGAAATTTGACTATTCCATTTTTGATTGAAAGTTTAGCTTTTTTTGTGAAAATTCAACTATTTTATTGCAAATTTTTGTTTAATAACAATAAAAAACAATAACAACAATTTCTTCAACTGTAGAATTTGAGTATTCATTATTTTCAGTTGAAATTTTATCTTCATTAATTGACAATATTTGACTGAAAGTTGAACCATAGCATTGATATATTTTATTGAAGAGTGAGGAAGCTATGGTAATGCATAATATTTGAGAACACGATTTTTTATAGTAAAACTTTTTTACTGACATAATTCAAAATTCATGCAAGAACGGAAAAGATTCGTTGATTCGAGGCAAATCGATTGATCTATAATATTAATACACTTGATTGAAGATTAAGGAAGTTATGCTCATTCCTAATATTTGAGTCATCATCTGTTCGTTACAGTTGACAACGGTATTACCTTCATCTATTTTGTGTTTATTCAGTGTTAGTTTACAAAATTGTAAAGTAGACGACCAAAAACTTGAAAAATTGTCACAAACATTGTATTTGTTTAAATGATTATTTTTTCGCGGTGAATAAAAAAGCTCTAAGGGGTATTTGATTGAAGTATCTAATATGCTTGAAATTATTTTCGGACTGATACATTCGTTTATACTGAGTTCCGAATTGTTTATAACAATTTAATTGTTCAAAAATCATTTTATGGCCTAATTCGAAAATCTGCTAGAGACATGGCTGAAGCAAATCCAGATATGTCTTTGGATTTTCAATTGGACAATTAGTTTTCTTTAAATAAATTCCCCAATTTTCAAATCTATATGTATAGATAAATTCAGGGTCGTAACAATTTGCATCTAAAAAAACGCAAAAAAATCATAATTAGCGCCAAAAACTCGCGAAACCCATTTTTTCCCTTATGGGGGTTTTTTTGGTACTTTATAAAATATAATAGAAATGTTGAGTGTCAACACTATTCACCTAATATTGAGGATTCTGATTAAAATTTACAAAAATGTCTTTTTTTCTTACGGAAAATGTGTTAAACTTCATGGTGCTCTTGCGTCACTTCTAAATATCATTAAAAAATGGATTTATTTTTATGTGGATTCAAATAGATGTCCGAGCGTTATTTATAAAGATACGAAAAAAAATTTTTGGACCACCCTAATTTTCATACCTTGTCTACTCTGCTCCCTACAAAAAACGCATTTTTTAATTAAATTTATTTATAAAAAATAAGCGCTTGTCGTCTTGTCGAAGATAGCATAGCTGTGCCAACAATGATTTTCAGCTAAAGAACTTCTCCCAAATCCACAAGAAAGACGGGATTCTTAGTTGAAAAATATCTAAGATGAAAAAAATGTCCTCATAACATTGCTCATGGCAATAACAATATTGATCTTTATTCAAGTGTTTTAAAAATTTTCAAAAATTAGTTGTTAAGAGTTTATTACGCGTTAAAAGTGCAACGTTGAAATGTTGAAAATAGCCAGAAAATGCATGCGTCAATTATTATATTATTTAGAGAAGTTGTAGGCTCCGGAAGCTTCGATCATGATTCCTCAAAGAAACCAATCCCAAAGCTACTGGAACGTGTACGTCATCCGCTTCTGCTCCTTCTATCCTAGAAGGTAAGCAAGAGCGGGAAATTTACGCGTAAGAACATCGGGCAACACTGTTCCTTGGAGTCAGGTCTCTATCCGCGGATGACCTTACGCGGCAGACCAGTCAGTTGGAGATGAAGGTTTCACCTCTGGATACTTTTTTAGAGCTACCAGTCTTTGTAGAATATTAAGAGGAACAGTGCTGACGGACCAGATGTAGTGATCCCAGAAGAACAGCCTTTTGCATCCGGTTCGCGATGAAATGAGCCTGACGCTGGCAAGCCGGAATCTTGTTGAGTTGGCTGACAAATGAAGCTTTCATACCTCCAAGACAGCCGAGTATAAGAATTATAAGATGGACTTTGTAGCCTTGGTACAGTCTACTCAGCTCGAACAGAAGTGCTTGATATTACGCCCGTTTTTCTTCCTCCTTTGCCGTGATATTACCATCGGCTGGTGCCGAGAATTCAATCACGTAAATGATCTTTTTTTCAGATCTTGGAGGACAATATCAGGCTTCGTAGCACTGATACGTTGAGTGGTGGAGAATGAGAAATTCCAGTAGATCTTACACTTATCATTCTCCACAACGGACTCGAGTTCCCCCTGGGCGTATGGCAAGACGGGCAATAGATCAACATCATAGAAATGCCTAAGGTGGTAATGTAACACTTTTGGAGCTGCATTGTGTCTCTCTATGTACGCGTAGCATGCATATTTAGAGCATCCACTGAGAACATGTCCAAGTGTTTCGGGCTCTTGCTTGCACGCTCGGCAGTTGGTATCGCGTACAGGTACATTCATTATGCGCTCGCGGTAAACTAAGGTGTCTATGACGCCGTCTTGACAGGAAAAAAGAAATCCCTCGGTCTCCGATCTCAATCCAGCAGACTTGAGAAACATGTTTGACAGACCCATTGAGAGCTCTTCTCTACGTATGATGCCGTAGAACTTACCATGAAGGGGTTTGTCAGCATGTTCTCTTAGCAGGAGCGTATGTTCTGCTTCCTGTATACGACTTTTGAGCACCAGAGGTGTTAATGATGCTAGCCCTTGTGTAGTGTCACTGGAATTAAATGGGAGGTCAAGCTCCTCTGCGGCCCTATCTGCGGCATAGTATAAAAACACCGCAGCATTGGCGACTTCATGTTGATGTACAAGTCGCATCAGGGAATCCGTGCTTTTTAGAACTGAGGGAGATATATCCGAGGTACGAAAGATCTAGGATGAAGACTTCGATGTATTGTCATCATCTTGCGTGTGCTTCGATCAAGTTGCTTCAACTCATCGACGTTCCATTTTACTGCACCAAACGTGTAGAGCAGTATAGGAAAGGCCAGCATATTGGTCGCCTGGATCTTATTCTTTCCAGATAATTCGGAAGCCCAAATTTTTCTGAGAATTTGGCGATACCTTTTTCCAAGGGCCGTTTTTAAATCATGCACATTTTGGGTTTCCGCTTGCGGTATTCCAAGATTTGTATATGTTTGTCCAATACCAAGATGTTGAATGGTATTTCCGCCTATGAGTTGAACATCCTGATCGTCACGGGATGATGTAGTTTCTAGTCTTCCTTGGTGTAGGTGGACGCAGGCATACTTGTCCAGTCCGAAGCTCATGCCAATCGCTTTAGAATACCTATTTACCGCATCTACAAGGATGTTAAGGTCCTTTTTTGAGGAAGCAAAGAGTTTAAGGTCGTCCATGTATAAAAGGTGGTTGACCTTATATTCTCTTCTGTTCGGCGGGCCACATAGGTATCCAGAGCTTTTGCCTCGGAGCACAATAGATAGAGGCAAGAGGGAGATGCAGAAAAGTATCGGACTTAGAGAGTCTCCTTAAAAGACCCCCCTCTTATATGTGACAAAGCTTGTAGTCACTTGTCTTTTGTCAGATGTTATGACAAATCTTGTCCACCACAAGAGCATAAGCTCTTTCATGCATCTCACTATTTTTGGATGCACCTCCATGCACTCAAGGAGCTTAATAAGTAACTCATGGTTCGTGTTATCGAATGCCTTACGGTAATCAATCCAAGCCATGGACAGATTGCGTCGATACCTGATCGAGTCCTGAGTAATACACCTGTCTATTAACAGGTTCTCCCTGCAACCTGCCAGCCCTCTCTTGCATCCACGTTGTTCGACTATTACACTCCATATCAGCTCGATAGATGTTAATATCCTCTCTTTGAGGATGCCAGTAAATATCTTGTAGCTGGTGTTTAAACAAGCTATGGGCCCGTAGTTCTTTGGACTTGACAAATCTCCGGTCTTAGGGATCAATACCGTGCGTCCTTCCACTAGCCACTGCGGGACGGGTTGTTCTCCGTTTAAGAAAGTAGTAAATATACGAGCTAGATGTTGGTGCGTAGAAGTAAACTTCTTCCACCAAAAGTTGTTGATTTTATCTGGCCCTGGCGCTGAAAAGTTCTTAGTTCTAGCGATAACTTTCTTCACTTCTTTAGCAGTAATTAGTGGACACTCTTCTTCTGGACCTTGTAACCTTTGCCTTTGGCAAAAGTTACGAAAGAGTGATATATCAGAAGCGTCTTCATTTAGCTGATAAGTATCTCCATATACTTGCTCCCAGAAGACTTCAATGTCTTCTCGACTAGGCGGATTTTTAACTACACATGACTCTTTATTGAACAGACGGGAAGGATTAGTAGAAAAGGTGGAATTTTCTTGAATCCACTTGACTCGCCGTTCAAGGCGCTGTTTCGCTGTTGAAAGACATCTTATTTTTTGCGCCCAGTGCTCCTTGATGGTCGAAAGTTTACACTTGTTCAGCGTGTGATTTGCTTTCCTCAAGTTTCGAGCAATTGCCCTAACTTTTGGAGTGAACTTTTTATTTGATGTTATGTAGCTAATCACACACTGAACATTTGATGCATGCCGTCTCGCCGTTTCAATTTTGAACTGAAGCTGTGCAATACGCTCGCGTGTCTTACTCAGACGTACCGAAGTATCGTTACTCCTATCGTCGCTAAGCAGGGAAACCGCCTTCTCGTAAACTGCACAGTTCAGATTCCAGAGATTAACATCTTCAGGGAGCAAATCGCGGAGAGCAGGATTATCTTCAGCTAATTTGTCCATCCTGAGGAAGATTTTTTGGTGGATAGATCTCCTACTTCTTATGTTGGCATTACCGGCTATCTGCAAAGGTGGTCTTGCTGGAACGGGTGGAATGTTCGCTGGAGGATGTTGCTCCTCTTCCTGTTGATAAAGAGCTTCATATCCGTTTTTTCGCAAGAAGGATACCTGATCTCTTAAATACTGAGGCGTTTTATGAGCATATTCCGGGTGCATATTGCCCCAACGGTCATGTAACCTCTTCATGAATCCTCTCCGCGCCGGTGAGCTTCTTTGCCAACAGGTAAGAAGGTCCCTCCTGAGTTGGTCCGACCATTGAAATCGATGTTCTCGCGTTTGTCCGGGGTCGTTGCCTGGTCGTCGCCTCGGTTCGTTCCTATTGCCACTCCCAACTGAACCATGGCCTCCATCCGAGAGAGGCCTATTGTGGGTGGCACTGCGCGATACTTGTGTCGTAACCGCATAATTCGTTGCATTGGGGAGTTAGCCCAAAGCAACGCGGCTGACTGCAAGAGCCGGAGCTCTCGGGCGATGGGGTCGCCACATCCCTATTATTATTATTATTATTATTATTATTATTATTATTATTATTATTATTATTATTATTATTATATCATTAAGCCATTTCCCTTCCGGGGTAGGCGTCACTTGCTCGGTTGGAAAATAGTAATTAGGTATATATGGTATAAGGTGGGTCGGTATATGGATATAAGGTAGATAGGTATATAGGTGTTAGGTATAGATGTTTTAGATTGATCTGGAATTCTCGTGTTATTTATTCAAATTACACGCTCATTCCGCAACACTGCTCCGACCCAGGCTGCTGATCAATCTCTCTAGCTATCACCCCAAATGAGGAGCCTCACAAAATTGTTATGTATGGCTCCCCACTTGGGCCCATTAGTATCCAAGGTCTTTGTTTCAGGCATCATTCACTCTAATGTCACTCTGTTTACAAACTATTTGTCGCCACACATTTCTGTCCTGGCATACTACTCTAGCGTCCTTCACGTCCATGCATTTTTTCATGCAAGCTCTTGTGTTTCTATGGCTTCTTATGTCTCTTTGGATTAATGTCTCATTCACAAATTCTAACCATTCTCTCGGCAGTCTACCTCTGGGCATTCTGCCTTCTACTTTACGTTTAAACACGTGCTTGGTCAGTCATTCATCTTTCATTCTTTCAAGATGTCCGAACCATCTTAACTGACTGCTTTCTCATACGTCAACTAGTGTCTCTTCTGTACCACATTCTTTAGGGATTATCTCGTTTCGGACTTTGTCCATCAGTGTCTTCCCGCATATTACGCGCAGAGGTTTCATGCCAATCGCGTTAATTCTGCTCTCCTCCTTTTCTTGACAGGTCCATGTCTCGCTAGCGTATAGTACAGTTGGTACGGATATAGAATTATGTATGGCCATTTCAGCTTTTTTTGATATGTTTTTATTTGTGACGATGGACCCTGCTCTATCGATAATCTGCTTACCTTTATTTATACGCCTATCTAACTCCCCATCTATTTTTCCGTCGTTAATGAATAGACAACCTAGATATACGTACTTGTCAACTTGTTCTAATCTCTCATCATTTAGGACAATGTCGCACATTGTTTTCTCACTTTTTCCTTCGAACACCATGATTTTTGTTTTATTTACGTGAATTCTGAGGCCCAAGTTTTTCATGCTTGTATTAAGTTTATTCAACATTCTTTGCAAGTCCTCGATTGATTCTGCCATAACAATCTTGTCATCTGCAAAAGCTAACGCACGTACTTTGACGGTTTCGAGATCTACACCTTCTTCGTCGAAGAGGGCAGTTCTTAGACATTTATCCATAAATATGATAAATAGCCGTAAGGACATAACACATCCTTGTTTCACGCCTTGCATAATATCGAACCAGTCACTCAGTTTCCCATTTACCCTTAGACTCGCTTTAGTACCTGTATATATTTTTTTTATCGCTTGTAGGAGCTATCCATTGACTCCGTACTCTTCAAGGACTTCCGAAAGTTTACTTCTATTTACCTTGTCAAATGCTTCTTCTAGGTCAACAAATGCACGGATAACATTCTTTCCTACTCTCAAGCTTTTTTCTGTGATCTGCCATAGGCAAAATATCTGATCTGTACATGATCTTCCTGGCATAAATCTACTTTGGACTTCCCATACCTTTCCTTCTGTAATTTTCATCACCCTACGAATGAGTATTTTTGAGTATATTTCATTTACGGTACTTGATAAGCTAATACCTCTGTCATTGCTGCAGTTGCTTTTATCTCCCTTTCTTTTGTATATTGGTACGATAATCGCTTTTCTCCAATTGCCTGGGACTTCTCCCGTCTCGATACATAAATTTATTAATTCGCACAACCTGTGAGGTATGTACTCGCCACCGTATCTAAACATTTCAGCGCTAATACTGTCTATACCAGCACCCTTACCGTTTTTCAAGTTCTTAATTTTATCTCCGACCTTAGTGACACAGACTTTTTCAATTGGGTTTTGTAATGCATTATGTTTCATGTTGCATTGTTGTTGTTCTATATGTTCACCTCCTAATAGTTCTTTAATAGAGTCTTTTAAAGCGTCTACTATCCCGTCTATATCATATAGCATTTCATCATTGCTGTTTCTCATGCTGACAAACTCTGTACTTTTACTTTCCTTCAAATGTTTATATAATAGTCCTAATTCCTTCAAAACAGTTTCGTATTTTTTTCTCTCCTCTTCACTAAGACCTGTGATGTTCAGCGTTTTTTGTGCGCTTCTTTCTTTTCTTTTTGGGCTGCATCAACTTCATCATTCCACCATGCATCACAAGATTTTCTTCCTACAACCGCCGTACTACATACTTCGGTCGCAGTTTTAACAATGATATCCTGTAACAAAGTCCATGCGCCCTCTATATCTTTATTGCTTATAAGCGCTTCCCACGTTGCCCTATCTATGCGTTCAGTTATCCTCTTTTGAAACTCTATTCGCACTCCCGGTTTCTGTAAATTTTCCATTTTTATTCGCGTCTGTTCCGTTTTTTTTGTTCTCTTTGTTCTCCATTCCCGCCCTAGGTTTATTTTGGGGACGAAAATGTAATGATCAGTATTGCATTCGGAACCCCTCATGACTCTTGTATCTTTAACTACTTCTCTTAGTCTTTCATCCGCAATAACAAAGTCAATTATACTGTGGCTATTTCCTTTACGCCAGGTGTACATGTGGATCATTTTATGTCTAAACTAAGTATTTGTAATAAATAGGCCCGTTTCTTAGCATAAGTTAACTAATTTTACCCCGTTATAAATAATTTTTGCTAATTGGATCCCCAAAATTACCTAGCACCCTTTCTGCATTTGTATCCTGACGTTGGACACCCACCCGTCCGTTCATATCTCCTAGCAGAATTATTCTTTCACCTTGATCGCAAATACTTATTGTATCATTTAAAGTGTCCCAGAAGGCGTCTTTGACTTCTCTCGGGTCACTATCAACTGGGGCGTAGCACGCTATGATAAATAATCTTCTGATTCCTACCTTCATTCCAGCCCGTAGCAATCTGTGTGGGGACCATATCATCTCACATGCGGCAAGTCACACCTGCGGCATGTCTCACCTGCGGCATGCCACATCTGCTGCATGTCTCATATGCGGCAAGTCTTATCTGCGGCATCTCTACCTAGCGGCTCTCTACCGCGGGTGAGAGATGCCGCAGATGTGACAATTAGTCCTGTGAGGCTTGCTGCAGTTTTAATATTTTATATGAATTCGAAAATTTTTTCCGAATGAGAGATGCCGCCGGGGAGACAATAAGTACTGGGAGACTTGTCGCAGTTATGCCATTTTTATTTGGAGTTGAAAATTTTTTCGGAGGAAGAGATGCCACTGGGAGACTTGGCCCTGGCGAGAAATGCCGAAAAAATGTCAATTTCACTGTAAGAAATGACGCGCGGAATACAAGCCGCTAGGTAGAGATGCCGCAGTTGTGACATGCCGCAGATGTGACATGCCGCAGATGTGACTTGCCGCAGAAAGATTTGCCGCATGTGAAATGATATGGACCCATCTAGTTACCTTATGTGCGTAGTTTCTCGTAGTTTTCTTATCTGAAGATCATTCACTCCTCTAGCGTTCCAAACACCCAGTCTCCATTCATCGCCCGAAACTCGACCTTTACGTTTCCCGTGTGCATGCTTTCCGTCAATCAAAGTTCCAGTCCATTCCGAGGCTACTTTATTGTTTCTATAATTTTGTTTAAACAAAAATAAATTTATTAGGTTCATTGAAATAAGCATCAATTCTTATTAACTATGACTGATTATATGATAACTAGAGGTCCTTGCAGAGTAATGTTTCGTTGATTTCGTAGAAAAAACTTTATTTATTACAACATAAATAACTGATGTCGATAATGGCTTATAAAAGCTGTTCATGAAATATGAAAAAATTCAATAACATTCATGAGTTCAATGAAAAAACTCTTTTTGTCTATGGATTATTAAGATTTAGTGCGAATCGTGTGACGAATCACGCCAATCCCCGTGAAACAATTTTCGTGAAATTATTTCTATTTCAGTTTTCCAATTCCACGCAAACCGGATTATCTCTAGGGCCCCATGGTATTGATAATTCATTTGCCAAATATATTGCGTATTAAAAATGGAATGGATTTTTTAAATAGTTATCACTATTTTTTTAAATAGATATAATATAACGTTCCAATCTAACTTTTCAGACATCAATTCAGCATTGATGTACTTTAGGAGTTATTATTATTATTAACCCATCAATTTTATTTATTCTCGATCGCCCAGGCGCGAACCAAACGAAAATATCAGCGTAGCCAAAAACGAATCAAGAGTTAGGTTGGAGTTGAACCAAATCGAAATATGATTAGATTTTGACTAGAACTGAATAGATGTGTGCCCGTGCCAACCCAAAAATATATTGTATTATCAACATTCAATGATGACATTTTTGCAACAGTGGATGATAGTGGGATTCTTCCTCTATGAGGAAGCAAATACATTTGCTAACGGGAAGCAATGTGCTTGTGAAATGAGCATCATATAATTTCAAATACAAACAAAGTGGAAATACTCGAGATCGAATTCACAGCCGCTTTTAATTATTTTTGATTCATTATTGTAATTTAAAAAACGGAAAAACGTAAAATAAACGTAAAATTCGTGTTTAACCAATGGCTCCGTTACTTTTGAGGGGTGTCCAGATTGACGTCGGGTCGGGTATCGTTATGGGAAAAAATCGATAAACGATATCACATGAATTCATCATTTTAATTTGTGCAATAATGAAGCCTCGAAAGAGATAAAATTAGAGGAACAACGATCTGCTTTCTAGAAGCTTTGTTTCAACTATGAGCGTATGTCGATATTATTTTTCAGATACCGCTATTTGTTCTATGAGATACAGGTATACAAGGACATAGACCAGAAAATCTCTATGAAACTTCATTGTAAAATAAATAAGTAATTGAACATATGCGAGAGCCGCTGGGAATAAAAAAAAAATATATATATATATAGTAACCTGCGAGTTACAGGGGTAGCCTGAAAATAGGCAAAAGAGCTGACTCCTGCGTGATGCCTCTGAAAAGTTGCATCACACAGGAGAAAGAGAGAGGCGCATACGCGGAAAACTCCCACTCAAGCTTAAGTTGCGTAAGCGTGGGAGACAGAATGGGAGAAAGAAAATAAAAAGAGCTCCACGGCCGAAAAACGGCATTCTGGATCTTGTCGCTGAAAAGCGCAGGTCGCAAAGGATAAAACACAAGGGAGAAGACTTGGGAATCTATTCCCTCTTCTTGTCCTCTAATTCTAGCCAGTGTGGATAGCGACTAAATCCTAAGTCCCAAAAAGAATTAGTATTCAGAACCTATTCTAAGAAGGGAGTGTGGAGAAATCTATTTCTCCGAACTGCTCGGAAAGGCATTTTAACCTCAGTAGCGAACCTACGAGTTTCGTATGAGACTTCAGAATTCTCTTTGACATTCACGGAACAAAATTTAAATTGAACTTTCTTCGAATTGTGGCAGAGTCCCACCTTAAACTAAAAATTGATATTTGTGGCAGAGTTCCACCGAAATATTCTTTGAGATAAAATTGTAGGTGGCTGAAGTCCACCTAGAGCTGTATTCTGATTTGATGGGCAATTGCCTAAACTTAAAAGAAATATTTTAGAAAGATTTATTTGTTTTTCGTTATCGAGAATTTGTCAGGGTACCGTGGCAAGTTGTAATATAACAAAAGCCAATAAATCACGATCGAGAATTTGTGTGTCAAGCCGCTTATAGGGAGATAGAGGAGTCAACTCCTCTACCTAGCTACGAAAACGATTGTCCACAAAAGTTCAAAAGTGCCTAAATATTTCTCTCACTTTTGGAAGAGGACCTAGAGTCCGTAATTCTTTGAAAATCCATTTTATGGGCAAATAATATTTTGAGTACTTAGAGCAGTGGTCGGCAAACTTTTTGCTCACTTTTCAGGTCTGGGCCGGCTTGACCCGGCCAAATTTTTTCTGCTACTTTCCGGTAGGCTCACGGAGCTCAGTGCGGGTGTGCTCACCCCGACGGGTGTCCTTTGTCCACAGGCAGTTCAAAGTAAGAATATTTAAAAACTATTTATTTTTCAACTAGCGATTTCAAAATAGTATAATCAGCATCTACAAATTTTTCCAATTCCAATGATATATTACTTGCCTAAGAAAGCTGAAAATTTGTTTCTCAAATTGTCAACCTTTATAGACAAATTACATATCTTTGAAATCGGAAAAATTCGCAGATGCCAAAAATATCATTTTCAAAACGCTAATTGCAAAATTAACGATTTTTACATTTTGTCAATTTGTCCTACTTTCCAACAAAGGACACCTGAGGGAAGGGTCGGTCTGCCCAAGCTCTCAGGTATCTGCCCAGAAAGTAGGTCGTAGGTCGTAGGGCAGGCCGGGCAGGGTAGCCTGCCCTGGGCAAGAGCGTGCCGACCACTGACTTAGAGTCAGCTCTGAGAAGCTATCCTAGCTCTCCCATCCTTGCGCAACTGCGCCTACCTGGACTCGAGGCTTACTCGGTCCAGCTCGATTCTTGCGAACGTGCCACGAAGGCACCCCCTGAGGATTAAGTCCCTGCACCTGAGTCACAGGTTCAATCATACTTAACACCTTTTAAATATTTCTTTGCACTTACGAGCAATCTCCTATTATTTACATAATTGACTATAAATCGTGATTAAGCTACTAGGTAAACACCCATTAAGGGATTCCTGGCTATGAGAAAGAGCTCCTTGGAGAGAAAGAGAGAGTCAATAGACAACTGAATTTGAAGCCAAGTTTCTGGGAACTAATCGGGAAATTCTAGCGAGTCCCTAAAATTATCAAAGGTAGAAATTTCTTACACGATATTTTTCAAAGAATAAAAGAATATAATTGAAAAGCGTAGAATCGCACCAAGAATACTTTTTCTTTAGTTTTACCTCTAGAGAGGTCGATTAGACATTTAACTTTTAGTTTGAAAGACAATTATTAGGAAAAATGAGCCTGCCCTATGCGCAGCTATATTGAATAAAAATTAGAGAAAATAGAAGGATAAGAAATCATACTGATGAGACGTTCTTTTTAAATTGTGTTAACTATCGTTTTGAAATAAACTACCAAAGTATAGAAATAAACTTACAACATTAAGTGTGCCCGAAGTGCCGCTCTTATTATAAAGTGTGAACTTAGATTATATTGCATTATAGAGACCTGATTAATAAAATAAAACATTATCCATTTGAGTTGGAAATTATCGTTGAATAAGATAGCTTAGGATTCAAAAAACTGCATGTAAAAATAGGTTAGAGCAGGAATAATTGAAATGATCATAATAAAAAATGACAAATGATTTCATTATTTGCGAGAGACAATCTTAACACTGATAAAGTCGTTATTTCACATATATATGTGAGATAATGGCTAC
>CAKNXH010044493.1:0-15639 GCA_932178445.1 Andricus quercusramuli
GTTTTGCGCGTTACGCCGAGTTTTGCGCTGCCATGGGACGGCACCCTCATGAGTTGTGAAAATAGAGATTTTTCCGTCAGCCGAAAAATCTCTGAATGGCGGTAATTTGAATGCTTGATTTTTTTAAAATAGAAACTTTCATGTTTTTCAAATTATAGGCAAGTTTATTGAGCTAAAAATAATTACGCACGAATGTAGACGATGAATTAAATACATTTTTCAATGTTTTGACGAACAGAAACGAGCACATGCGAAATCAGCTGATTTCTCTCAAATAAGTTATGTATGCATGAGTTTCGGATGTTACCTGATTTGTATCCCGAAACTCATGCATACATAACTTTGACAGAAATCAGCGGATTCGGCATGTGCTCGTTTCTTTTCGTCAAAACACTGAAAAATGTATTTAATTCATCGTCTTCATTCTCCCATTTTTTTTTAGCTCAATAAACTTGCCTATAATTTGAAAAACATTAAATTTTCTATTTAAAAAAAATCGAGCACTCAAATTACCGCCATTCGGCGATTTTTCCGCTGACGGAAAAATCTCTATATTCACTATACTCATGACTTGCGCAAGTCCGCAACTTGCGGATCTGTAATCGTGTGCAAGGGCCCTGAGACCGATCTCGGTACACGCGATTTGTTAGGGGCAACGGCACTGCAAGTGCCAGGCCTGTAAGTAACGAGTGGATTCAGACAGGACGGCACATGGGAGGAGTCTATCTCCCTCCACTTCCGAACCACTGGCACTCGGACAGTTGGCGCGCTTATTTGAAAAAACAGTTACTTTTTTTATGAAAAGGTTACTTTTGGTTACATTTTTTGCCCAAAAATAACTAAATGAATTAATTCATTGATCGTGTTATTTAAAAACTTGTGAAAAATGTAAAAATTCACATTTTCCCAGTAAATTTGGCACTTTAGATCCGTGAAAATTAGGGAATAACAAAGAAATAATAATTAGTTCGTATGTAAAATGTATAAAAAGGGCTATCAATTGAATTATTATAATTTTTGATAAAAATTTCAATTTAGCTAAAATTGCTGGGTTTTAATTAAAAATTTGAACCTTTTTTTGTTGAAATATCGAACTATGTATTATATTTTTCAAGGAGGATTTATCTTCTTTGGTTGAAATTCTGTTAAAAGTTTAAGAATTTGTATTTTTTGGTTCATCTGAAATGAGCAATTATAAATTAAATATTAAAATGTAAACAATTTGAAACTGAATTATTTGAAATAGAAAGCCTTGAATCATTATTATTTCAGGGTGTTAAATTTAAACTTTGAACGGTACAATTTTAATTTTGAAATTTTGAAAAGATCCAATCTTAATTCAAAACTGAAAAAGTGTTCGAAAAATAAAAAACTAAATTTAGATTTTAAAACAGAATGCAAATGTTTGAAAATTCCGAACAGAAAATTGGTAAGCTTTTCAAGCATTTTTAAAGGTTTTAAATGAATAAAAAAATTCGTATCAAAATTTGTAGAAAAACTAACATCATATTTTTTTAGGTAATTTTAAAAGCATGTTTAATGGAATTTTCAAAAAAAGCCTTGATTATAACTAAATTTTGAGGTAAGAAATGAAGACTATAGAAGTTGTAATGGTTTAAAAATCATTTGTTGAATTCCGTATTTTGCGACGTTACAATTGCAATTTTGCGATTACAATTTTGCGAATCGTGCCTGAAAATTCTTCAAATCATGACTTATTTTTCACGTAGACATGATCAAATTGAGTGTGGATATTCATCATTGCTGTATCGCCAAGTAGTAACATATTTTCAATAGATTTTTTTTCGAGGTTTGTTGGTTTGCAAATCCTCTTTGTTACCGTTTTCCTGCGCTTTACTGTTGAGTGAAATCTTTGAGGTTCTATTTTCCTTTTTTCTGAAATTTGATGTGCTCCAGGAAGTTGAATTTCATTGGATTTTACTTTCTTCTTTCTGAAATTTGTTCGCACTTCCTCGACAAGACGTTCTACTCTCTTGATGAGATTTAAGTAGATCTCAGGATCATCAGCTTCTTTTGCATAGCCCATCACTGTGTTCCAAAGAGTGTGTCATTTGATTTCACTATCGATAGTTTCGGAAAGAAGATTTGTTTGCGATGTAGAAGAAACTGCTACTGCTTTTTCCGTGTGGTCATCAAATTTGGCTACAGCCTGTTCAGACTCACCACTTAAAACAGGCATCTGTGGCTTTGCAAATCGTATGCATGCGTGGATATGTTTGCAAAAGTTTCCCCGAATCTGATAATCTACACACGTGCAAGAATATTTATGGACGCAAATATTATACGCTGGACATGTGAGGGCAGCCTTGACATTATAAATAATAAAAATAATTCGACATATTGGGCTGTAACCGTCTTAAGCCTGAGACATTCATAATCATTTTGAGGAAACCCATTTTCATCTCAGGCTGTAACGATCTTAAGCCTGAGATAAAAATATTACGAAACAGTTGTATATAATTTTAAATATCTATAGTATGTTACGAAATTTTGCGAAAATTTCTACGAATTTTTATTATACAAATATTATAACGCCAGTCCCAGCTTTGAGGGATACAAATGAGGAATGACGTCATAAACTCCTTGACTTACCCTTTTATGTGTTGAGCGCCAGACACCCCTTCCGGGTGTCGTCCGACAGGAACAAAATCAAGTTTACAAAAATTTTAATTGGCCTAGAATGACTCGAAGAAAAGGAAAAGAAAAAAAATAATTGCCCTGACTCAGGGTAGAGGGATTTCGTGAGGGACAGAAACGCTTAAACCATTTTTTTAAAATTTTGTAAATATATGAGTGGCTTTATTGGTAGTAAAACAAATTGAAATTACTAGTGAGTATGAAGCAGTTGTTTGCCTGGAGGGCGGAGATTTATGATATCGTTACGTATTCCTCGAACAATTGAGACAACCTGCCATTTTATGGTCAACAGACGCTGACCTTGAGAAAAAAGACAACACGGAAAAAAGCTTAACTTAAAATAACACTAAAAGAAATCAACATTTCGCGAAAATTATGCTTACAACTAAGAAAATAAAGAAAAGCATCGTACAATGTATACCGACTCACTCAAAATTCGTACATCGTGAATTACGACACTTTAGCCCGAAAACTAAATAAACCGAAACATCTCAAAATAAAGCGAAATCCAAATCAGACTCAGAATAACAAAAAAAAAATCTGCCCGCTCGGTGGGCACATTCTCATCGCGCGCTTCGCGCGCAGCTTGCTTCGCTCGCAAGTTTGAGCGCGCCTAGGGCGCGCGACTGTTGGATCTCGCGCTTCGCGCTCGATCATATATTTACCTCGCGCTTCGCGCTCGATGATGTATTCACCTCGCGCTGCACGCTCGGGCGTATTTACATCGCGCTTTACGCTCGATTCCTCTAGATCTTTGAACTTCGTGTTCGACTTCGATGAAAAGAAAAAGTTTATTTCCAAATATTAGAAAATTATCAAAACCTCTACATATGAAGTGATTGTTAAATTTGTTTTTATTTTAGACTCAAAAGGAAATTTATTTACTCAAGGTTCTATCGACCTTAAGGAACACATTCTCATCCAGATACTCGCGCTTCGCGATTTGTATTTGATTTCAAATCAAGAATAATTATATAAATCAGGCGACAAATTTTATTAGTTAAAATGTTATTTTAGATTTTCCGTTTTTCAAAAAAGTTCTTTTTTCATTTTGAATATATTCTTACAACGAAAATTGATTTTTCCAAAGTTTTTCAAAAATTTGATTTCTTTTACGGTCAATGTTATTTTCACGAATAAAATAAAAGCTACGCATCCTATCGAAACATGATGGATAACAAATTTGTACCTCTTCTTTGAATGAACAAATGTTGTCTCCGTCATGTTTTTCGTAGCTTGTGTTATTCGTCTAAAAATTTATTTTTTCTATTTTCAATGCTGTTTTTTATGAATAAAACAAAAACTACACGTCATATCAAAAAGTGAATAATAACAAATTTGTAGATCTTTTTTAGGTGCCTAATTTTGGTCCAGTCATCTTTTGTCGTATCTTGCATAGTTTCACAGCAAAATGGAATTTTGGATTTCTCATTATTTTGTTGTGCGATCAGAATTTAAATTTTTTATTTTTTGAAAAATTCAAAAAGTTGTTTTGAAAATATTGTTAGGTGTTCAAAAATCAACGTTTTTCTTCTCTTGACTTTTTTCATAACGTGCGTTTTTCGGCTTAAAATGTTCATTTTCGTTTGTTTTTTGGAATTTTGAAAATGCTATAACTCTGGTAATTTTTTTTCATCTGAAAAAGTCATTAGGATATTTTTTTCCTCTTTTTTCTTACGACTAATAACCGTCCATAGAATTTCCAAATCTTCAAAAAAATTGTTCTCAAAAATTTTCAAAATGTGCTCACTTTTTGAATTTTCATCCGAAATAGCTGGTTAACGAACTTGTTCTTTCCTTTTAGGCCCTAAAAAAGTGTGCCAAAGCACAACCCAATCTGATTATTTTTTCGAAAGTTATCGTGCCTACAGACAGACCAGACAGACACCTGAGTAAAAACCTTCTTTTCTAGCTCAGGGGGTCTCGAAACGTGGAGATTTGATGAAAACCGACCAAGTCAAATTTTACATAAAACCAATACCTTCTCATTAGAATGAGAATGTAACTAGAGGGACAGTCTGACGCCTACCTTGCTCTCTTCAGAGAGAAAACCGAGGTCCTTTATCCAAAAAGGTAAGGTACTTTGGCAAGATCCAATGGCTTCATTGTCCAAAACGTAATCGGCAAGGCAACAGCTGTGTTCTCCAAAAACGACCAACACGAACTGATTCCAGTAGGTGCTGCCCCCTTGTCGATCCATGACCAGCTCTCATCAATAGAATAAATTTCTTCCTAAGCACCTTTGAAGATCGTGCGTGAATCATTACCTCGTGTCTAGACGAGTGGATTCAGACAGGACGGCACATGGGAGGAGTCTACCTCCCTCCACTTCCGAACCACTGGCACTCGGACAGTTGGCGCGCTAATTTGAAAAAACAGTTACTTGTTTTATGAAAAGGTTACTTTTGGTTACATTTTTTGCCCAAAATAACTAAATTTTCAATGTTTTGACGAACAGAAACGAGCACATGCGAAATCAGCTGATTTCTTTCAAATAAGTTATGTATGCATGAGTTTCGAATGTTACCTGATTTGTATCGCTCTTTCAACAAAATAATTTTTTTTTTTCACAGAAGGTAAGTGTAATCAGTATTTTTTAACACAAAAATATTATGCTTTTGCAAACAACAGCCTTTATAAGACTTACGGCACGTCTTTACGAAAGCGTAGGCAGGCGCGGATCCAGAGAAGGGCTACGGGGGGGGGGGGGCACTCAGTAATCACCCTTCCCCCTCCACTCTCGAGGGGCAGGTTAATTATAATTTTAAAGTTTTTTCTTCGCTTTGAACTTTCATTATAAATTATATAAATATATTTATCATGAATGTTATAAATATAATTAACAAATGTTTAGATAGGAACTATATTTTTATATTTACAAGCTGCGTCTTGTATGTCATGGTATAATCATTAATCAACAAGTATAAAACATTCATAAAATTTCCGAAGTCAAGCATAAACTATAAGAAGATTAATTTCAAACAATAAAATTCAGGCGTCTATTTCTACTCTTTGCGAAGCGCGTAATGATCCTTTCTACTACTACTGGAATATCTCTGTGCACATTTAAAAGTGCAAGACCTGTCAGACGTTCTTGGCTCATAACTGACCGAAGCCAAGTCTTCAGTCTGCGTAGCGTAGAGAATGTTCTTTCTGCAGTAGCGTTACTTATCGGCAATGTAGCTAATATCTGAAGAAGTTGACTTATCAATGGGTACACGTCTTTGTCACAGGTCGATAAAGCTTCAATAGCCGTGCTAGGAACGGGTGATTGATGACGGGTCCACTTCTTTTTCCATAGCAAATACTCATTTTGCAGCAGAATCATTCCAGTTGATTCGTTTACATTAAGTAAGGGATGAAATAGGTTTATCAATTTCTTGATGCTATCAGTGTAATCCTCCTTTTTCGCATCAGACTCCAAAGCACAGGTTGGCAAGATGAGTGGTAGGTGAAAAGCATCAAAAGTACTGGAATCAAACCTTGAATTTAAATCCACGAGCACATTATCCAGTAGAGGAATAAAAATGGACAGCCGGTAGTAATCTTCTGTAGTTTCCGTTTGGTAGTTTGCACGTTGGGTCTGTCGGCAGCAGAGGCGAGGTTTTTTTATTTCAATACCTAAATTAGTAGCAAGTGCGTTCACACGTATCCATACGCCGTATTGGAAATAGTCATTCGCATTCAGACGACGCTCTTCAAGAATGGATATAGTGTCAGCCACGAGATCAGCAGCGTTCTTCAAATCCAGATTGACTTTCTGCAATTGCTTGCTTAGAGGCAGAGACAAAGCAAGGACATCGCTCAGGCAATTCATCGCTACCAGAAATTCGCTATCGCAAAGGGATGTTGCTAAAGATTTAGCTTTACTAGCTGTGGAACAGTCTTGCCATGTGGAAATTTCTTCTAATGAGTCCAGAATTTGCGGAAGGTCCGTAAAAAACTGGATAGTTCCATCATGCCGATCCACCCATCTAGTCTCACATAATTTCGTTAATTGATGCTTGAGATGGCGTAAAAGTACTTTGTTGCGCTTAGGGGATGCAGTAAAGAAAGAAATTACTTCTTTCATCACACCTACGCTATTCCGCACTGGTACCACTTGAGAAGACTTGGACAGTGATAAGTTTAAAATGTGATTCTTACAAGAACATTTCAGTGCATTGACGCATTCTTTTTGCACCTCAGTCACAGCACCCTTTCGTTCAGATAGCATCACCGAGCAACCATCTGTTCCAATTCCAACACAGCGATCCAAAGGTAGAGACAGTTTTTTCAACTTCCGTAAAACTATTTGTCCAAGGGCCTTTCCTGTTAGCGAATATTCTTTCCCATCCTCAGCTAATGACACTGTGGTTAACTGAGCATCTTCTTCATCAGAGATGATCTCTTCAATCTCGTCAGTAGTGGCGCTCACATCGTCTTGGAATGCATCGATGAAGCCCACGAAATCTTCTCTTATTTCCTGCGAGTTGTAAGTATATCTCAGAATAAGGCTTATTTGAGATTTGTGGCTCAAGTCAGTGGTCTCGTCAAATAAAATTGTGTAAAGATTAGATGATTTAACTCTGTTCACAATTAGTTCTGTAATTTCTTGACCACAGCAACTAATAAGATCATTCTGAACAGTCTTACTAATATATGTAGCCCGAGAAGAAGTATTCTTCAAGTGATTTTCGAGGGTCTCATCACCAGAGGCTATACGGAACGACAGCAGTTCCTTAAAATTTCCCTGATTCACCGTACTTTCTGCCGTGTTTTCTTTTTCTATGGAATTTAGATTGCCGTCGTCCCTATGTCCTCTTAGCGGAATATTTTGCCGACCAAGAAAGATGATACTTTCCAAGATTGGCTTTAATCTGCCTCTATTTTCTAAGATTTCAGATAAATGCTTTTGATTCACCTGACTCAGCACGTCGCGTGCAGGATTATGATAAGATGCGAGAAATTCCTTTCCGGCTTCTAAGGCACTTTTATGATATACGCGTTTGCTGTGAGTCTCTAGATCCCCGTCCTTCCCAGTGAGTTTTGCAAAATGAGTGAGAGGCAAAGTGACCAATTTCATTAAAGGAGTTGCATTGTGCCTGCCTTCGCCAGATGGATTTGTGAACCAGGGGCAATAATTACAAAAAAGTCCCTGCTTTTTTACAGAAAACACAAGCCACTTGTATTTCTCAAAATGTTGAAGATTTACAGTCAAGAGACGTTTAAGACGCCGACTAGGGTGGGGATGGCAGAGAGAAGGGATTCAGGTACGGCCCATAAAGGCGGGAGGCCCTCTAACCTACAACGCCTGAACAAGCTAGGCCGCGCGGGCTCGAATCGAAGTTTAGACGAATGGCGAAAAAAAGGAAACGTGACCAGTAGTGAGGGGGAAGACAAAAGAAAAAGAGAGGAAGGGGACGATGAGTTAGAAACGGATAAGGAAAGCAAGAAAGGCAGGAATAAACTCACTAAACGGAAAACACCAGATAGAGATAGGGGGGACGGAGGGATGTTTGAAAAATTAGAGGCTCTCATAAAAGGGTTTAGAGAGGAAACAAGGAGAAGTTTGGAAGACATGAATAGGCAGGGAAATGCTGTAAGGGGGGAAGTAAGGAAAGTAAGAGAAAAGTGGGAGGAGTGGGATAAAATCTGGAAAGAGGAGAAGGATAAGGTATGGCGTAAGCTAGAGAGCATAGAGAATAGACAGAAGGAGGATGACGAAAGGAGAAATATTGAGATAAAACAGCTGGAAGAACGAGTGAACAACTTAGAATTGAGGAATGAACATATGGGGAAAGAAACAGAGGGTGAGGAAATAGACATAGGGAGTAATAAGAACGTGCAAAATGAGAATGAAAGATTGAAGAAGAGACTGAGTGACATTGAAAGGAGATTGGAAGGGGAAGAAAAGGCAAAGAGAAAAAATAACATAATTATTAAGGGATTGACAATGGAGAGTGAAACAGGGGAGGCGGAAATCATAAATCTTCTGAGAAATATTGGAGTGCAGGTAAGGGTAGAAGGAGTTAAGAGGATAGGAGGGACGAACGAAGGAAAGGAAGGAATGTTTGTAGTAAAAGTAGGGAGTGAGGAGGAGAAAAAGAAAATTATGGAGAACAAAAAATTATTGAAAGGAAGAAGGGAAAGAATTGAAGAGGATCTGACATGGAGGGAGAGGAAAAGGAGATGGCAAATAGACCAGAGGGCATGGATAGAGAGGAAAAAGGGGCACATGGTATGGATAGGGAGAGACAGATTATGGATAAATGGAGAGGAATGGTTCTGGGACGAGGAATCAGAAGAAATAAGGAAGAAGGAAAAAAGAGTTGAGAAAGGTAGAAAAAAGGAAGATACAAAAGATTTTAGCGAGCAAACAGAGGGGTTTCCAAAAAGCAAGGCGGAAGAAAAGTAAGGAGGATAGGAGAGGGAAGGGATGGGAAAAACGTAAAAATAGCTTTCTGGAATGTGTCAGGCTTGAAGAACAAGAATGAAGGATTTTGGCGGGAGTTAGAAAAATGGGATGTGATTATGATGAGTGAAACATGGGCAGATGAGAAGGATTGGAAGGGGATGAAAAGGATGCTACCTAAAGGGTATGTGTGGACAATGCAAGAATCGAGAAAGGAACACGTTAAAGGTAGAGGGATGGGCGGCATGGTCTCGGGGGTGAGAAAAGAACTGGCAGTAAAAGGGAGAACAGAGGAGGATAGAGAGGAAAAGGATGGAACAATGGTAAGAAGGATTGTAATTGGAAAAGTCAAAATAGCGGTGGTTTGTGTATATAGAAGAAGAGGGGAAGAGGAAGGTTGGAGAGAAATAAGGAGGTGGATGGAGGAAAAGAAGGAAGAGTTGGTTTTGATAGGAGGTGACTTGAATGCTTGGACTGGCGAGCAAGGGGGAGGGACTTGGGATGAAGAAGAGGAGGCCTATATAAGGAGCTCCAAACATAGGGAGATAGACAGGGAGGGGAGGAGGTTACTAGAAGTAATAGGAGAAACAGGATGGTTCATATGTAATGGCAATATGAAAGGAGATGAGAAGGGAGAGATCACATTTGTAGGTAAGGGAGAGACGGTTATAGACTACATCCTGGCGGAAGAAAGAATGAGGAATATGATATGCAGTATGAAGGTGGGGAATGAGATAGGGTCCGAGCACTTCCCAGTAATAGCGACACTGAAAGGTGGCGTCCACAAGCGCGGTAGAGGGAGAAAGGAAAGAGGGGGGAAAGGAACGCGAAAATGGGAGACTGGGGGGTAGATAAATTAAAAGTGTTTGAACAAAAAATGGAAAAGGAGAATGTTAGATATGAGAAGGAGGAGGAAGGAGACGTGTTGATTGAGAGGTTGAAAGGGTCGATTGAGAAGGTAAGGGATGAGATAGGTGCGAAAGAAGGAAGAGAAAAGGGAAAGAGAGGCTGGTGGGATGAGGAATGCAGGGAGAGTAAGGAGAGAATGAAAGAGTCTGTAAGAAAATGGAGGAAAGGAGAAATAGAGAAGGCGGAGTACAACATGAGAAAAAGAGAACATGAGAGGATGCTGGAAGGGAAAAAGCAAAAAGGAAAGGAGAAATACAAGGAAGAAGTAGAAAAAGCAATCAAAGAAGGTAGGGTTTGGGATGTGATAAACAGGGAAAGAGGAGGAAGGAGGGGCGTGAATGAAGAAATAGAAATGGATGAATGGACGGATTATTTTAAGGGTCTGCTAGGGGGAGAACAAAATAGGATCGAAGGGGAAAATAGAAAGACAGTCCAGGGAGAAAGGGAGGAAGTGAACGAAATAACAAGAGAAGAAGTGAATGAGGCGATAGATAGACTAAAAAGAAGCAAGGCTACAGGAGAGGATGGTATGGAGAACGAAGCGATAAAGTATGGAGGAGAAGGGACTAGGGAAGGGATGTGGAAGATCTGCAACAAGGTCTGGAAAGGAGAAGGGTGGCCGGAGGAGTGGAGGACAGGGCTGGTGGTACCGCTTGTCAAGAAAGGGGATGGTAAGAAGGTAGAAGAGTACAGAGGGATCACCCTCATGCCAGTGGGTTATAAAATATACACGGAAATTCTAAGAAAAAGGTTGGAGAGTCAGATAGAAGAGAAACAAAGTATCCCACACAATCAGACGGGATTTAGAAAAGGGATGGGAACAATAGATAACATTTACGTACTCAACTACTTGGTTAACAGAAACTTAGGGAGAAAAAAAGGGAAATTAGTAGCCTTGTTCGTAGATTTTAAAGCAGCTTTTGACTCAGTGAATAGAAAAGTTCTATGGCAGGCAATGAAAGAGAAGGGAAGAGAGGAAGGGTTAGTGAAGAGGATAAAGGAAATTTTTACTGAAACCAGGATTAGGGTGAAGATAGGGGGGGAAAAAGGGGAGGTTTTCTGGACAGAAAGAGGTCTTAGGCAAGGGTGCCCGTTGAGTCCGCTGCTCTTTAATATGCTGCTGGCAGACTTAGAGGAGAAGCTAAAGGAGAAAGGGAAAGGGGGGACGATTCTGGGTAATAGCAAACTGTACTCTCTAGCATACGCGGACGACGTAGTTCTATTAGCAGACGATGAGAAGGGTATGAACCTAATGATAAAAATTTTCGAAGAATATGTACGAGCAAAAGAACTGACGGTGAACGTAGGGAAGACCAAGGTGATGTGCTTCAGAAAGAGAAAGACCAAAATAGGTTACGGTTGGAAGATGAACGGACAAACAGTGGAAACTGTGGAGGAGTTCTGTTACCTAGGTTTCTGGTTTGAGGCAGGAGGGGGAAACGAGGTGCAGGTGAGGAAGAGAATCGAATGTGCGAGCAAAGTAATGGGCCAAGTATGGGGTATAGGAAAGAGAAGGTTCAAGGACGATTGGAGAATGAGGGTCTGGTTGTTTGATGCGTTGGTATGGGCGGTATTGGGTTATGGGGTAGAAGTCTGGGGATGGAAAGAACATAGGAAAGTGGAAAGTATGCATGAGAGATTTCTGAGATGGGTAATGGGGGTTAGTTGGAGTTGCCCAGGATACATGTTGAGGGAAGAACTAGGAAGGGAGAAAATGGTAACGAGACAAATTAAGAGAGCCTGGAGGTTTGAAGAGAAACTGAAAAGGGGGGAGGGGAGCAGGATAGCACAAGTATGCTTGGACGAAGTTCGGAACAAGGAGACGAGAGGAAATTTGGGAAACTCGAAATGGGAGGAAGAAAGGACAAAAATGAGGAATGTTTGTGATATGCAGGAAGGGGTTCTGGATTGGCAGAACATAGAATTAGAGCTATTAGTAAGACAAGGAGAAGAGAGATGGAGAAAGATTATGGATTCGAAGTACAATAGATGGTATATGATGGTCAAAGGGTTGACGGAACCAGAATATTTGCAAAAGATGAAAAAGGAAGACAAATGGAATAGGGTGGTACGGTTTAGAATGGGGGAAGGAGTGAGATCTTGTAGATATTGGATGGATGAAGAGGATAATTTGTGCAGAGTATGTGGATACGAGGTGGAGTCATGGGCACATGTGTTAGAGAGGTGTACAGGAGAGGAAGATGGACAGTTGAGTGTGGATGAGTGTGTGAGATGGATCTTGGATGGTAATGGACAGGGAGTGATGTGGATGAAAAAGCTGGAAGAAATAAGAGAAAGCAAGGGAACAGGGCAGAGCCAAACGGATAATCCTCTGTGAAGGAAAGTCACTAGAAAAATGGTAAATTTTAAATCGTTGAAAATGCAATTGATGGTAAGAGAAAACGGAAGCCCTGGAAGGTCGCTCATGCTTAGATTTGTAGAAAGTTAAGAATAATAGTATTAATATGACTGTTATCATGTAAGGCGAAGATTTAGAATATAAGCAGCGAATAAGTTAGACTAAGGATGAAATGTAAAGATATGTACAGGGAGCGGAGGCCCTCAAACCCGTAAAAGGGAGAGATTAAATATACAAATATACATACTTAAAATTTTCCCAGGAACCTTAAAAAAATGTATTATCTTGTAACCTTTTAAAATCTTTAAAAAACTACTAAATCTTATTTCAAAATCTTTAAGAATCTTCATTCGATTTAACATTTGCTGGAATCTTTACAAATTTTGAATTATTTTTGAAGGTTGTTTAAAACTTCCAAATTTCTTTTGAAATAATTCGAAGTTTTCCTAAAACTTTTAATAAATCCTGAGAAATTAACAAAATTGCTTTAAAATCTTTCACATTATTATTTTTACATTTTCGGAAATGTTCTAAAATATTTTTAAATATTTTCTTAACATTAATTTTTCAAAACAAAAAGTTATTTTCAATTTTTCAAGGAATCTTAATAACATCTTTTCAAGTTGCAAATTATTTTTGAATTTCTTCAAAACTTCTAAATATCTCTTAAAGTTATTCCAATTTTTTCCAAATTTATAACTTTTCAATTGTTATTTATTCATCAAAATTTGCTTTTGTTTCGAAATATTCTTAAATATTCTGTTAAAATTAATTTTTTGAAATGAAGAATCATTAAAAATTTTCCCTGGAATCTTAAGAGAATTTTTGTACTATCCTTCAACCTTCCAAAATCCTTAAAAGAAGTTTCAAGAGAAATCTCCTTAACTTGCTCGCATTTTTTCTGAATGGATACATTTTTATTTGTTATTTGAACATTAAAATTCAAAATTTTCAACTACGATTAAAAGAATTTTAAATATAACAATTAAAATTAACATTGTGACGTTCTAAGTTTAAGTTTGGCTCTCTGAAATTTCAACGATTCAAGACTTCCTGTTTCAAACAATTCAGTTTCGAATTGTTTAGTTTTTAATATTTAATTTATAATTATCCTCCTTAAATAAACAGTCGAACATTGCTGACTATTAAAAAATTGTTCCTTTTCTTAATTAAAAATGTTTAAATTGAATTGGTTAAAAATTATATATTTTAGACTGTGATAACGATAGTTTATAAAGCTACATTCGGAAGTTCACATTTGATTAACTACTGAGGCTTTCGAATTGAAACAGTTTAATTTTTAACGTCAAAATCTGTAAATTGTTTAATTTTAACAGATTCAAACTCGTCCTATAAAATCAATCAATTATTGTTCAATTCCGAATACACGAACTACAGTTCAATGTTAAAAATCATTAATTGATTTATATTTACAGTTGATCAACTTAAAACGTTATTTGTCAAAAAATTTCAATTCCAAAAGCTTTCAATCATTTATTGTGTAAGTCTTCAAAATTGCACATAAAAATTCTCTTAATTGAAAATGTACCCTCAAAAATCAATGCATTATACATCTTGTGACATAAAATTTGTGATATTTCAAGTGATTAGATAGATTTTCCTTCTAAAAACTTATAAAATTCCCGGTTAAAGAATAAATGCAGTGTCATATCCCAGTTTCAAAAAATTCTCGATCATTTCCCAGGTTCCTGGTACAGCGGTCACCCTGAATTATGAAATTTCAGAACATAATTTCTTTCTTCTCGAATGATAATTCGTATGTCGTGCTCGGTAGCTTAACAATGTTTCTTCAAAGAAACAGTTAAAATAATATATAGTTCAATAATTTTGCCATTGAAGTATTTTAAATAAATTTCTATTCAACACAGTAAATAAATTTCAATATTTAAAAAAATATTGATAAATTTCAAAATAGTAAGCTTTCTCCGACATTGTTTACTTCTTTTTCAAGGTGTTTTTTGACTTTTATGATATTAGTTTTTTTTTAAATTAAACTAATGTTTCTAGTTGATTTTCACATTCCTTCATTTCTTGGTGTCGCAGCTTGAACTTTTGGTGAAATAAAGCCAAACATTTTCCTTTTATAATGAAGCCAAGAATGAAGAAACTTGAAAAATGCATCTTCAAAAAACTAAAGTCGCATTGAAATAGCCAGAATGCAGAAATAAAATATTTACCATTATTGATGTTTTTGTGATCCTTCAATTTCATTAACAATATTTCAAGTTTGAAAAACTCGGCTATTTTAACCGAAATAATCGTAAAAGTCTAAATCGCAAAACGTAACCTCGCAAATCTCGCAATCAGCTGAGTTCGCTCCCTGTTCACCTTAAATGGTTATTCACAATAAAATTATGTCTCTTGCATCCATGAGAGAATTCGAGACCATGATTGGCTGCGAGAATTACATGGTTGGGAATCTACATCGGCAGTGAGGCTCTCATACCGCATATGGATACGACGCAAGAGTGATAGTGCCAGTGCTGGGAATACATTGTAACATTGATATACCTTACCAGAGTATCTGTACGTAACTACATGATATAAAATGGGTGCTAAATTTGAATAGTAGACAATGAGAATAATTGATGCCTTCTCTATAACCGTATTCAAGAAGGAAATTCGCTTTCCAGTATTGTATATATATAGTAAACTTCAATTATCTTATTTGAAAAATTCGAGTTTGGGCTTTTGGGGGGGGGGGCCAAGCCGCCGTGGCCCCCCCTCTGGATCCGCGCCTGAGCGTAGGCGGCATAACCCCAAACATAACATGATAATTTATTACGTTAACAACTGTCAAAAACACTTACCTTATATGCACGAAAATATTAGTTAGTTTGAGAAGCGAGACAAAATAGGAAATACCCGAAACTCATGCATACATAACTTTGACAGAAATCAGCGGATTCGGCATGTGCTCGTTTCTTTTCGTCAAAACACTGAAAAATGTATTTAATTCATCGTCTTCATTCTCCCATGATTATTTTTAGCTCAATAAACTTGCCTATAATTTGAAAAACATTAAATTTTCTATTTAAAAAAAAACGAGCATTCAAATTACCGCCATTCGGAGATTTTTCCGCTGACAGAAAAATCTCTATATTCACTATACTCATGACTTGCGCAAGTCCGCAACTTGCGGATCTGTAATCGTGTGAAAGGGCCCTGAGACCGATCTCCGTACACGCGATTTGTTAGGGGCAACGGCACTGCAAGTGTGTTACGTCTCCAGCGCTGTTGTCGATTCGAAGATGGAGAACGTAGAACTTCCTCTCTGGATTCGTTGCCGACATGAGTG
>CAKNXH010044494.1:0-17464 GCA_932178445.1 Andricus quercusramuli
TTACCGGCACCGGTTTTGCATACACAACCTTTTGAATACTGTTAATTCATCCGAATTCTTCGGAATTCTCCGAAGTTTGGTACAATCATTGCCGTGTTTCTAATTCTTTCACAATTAGTCTAGTTAGTCGACTGCTAAGCTAGAAGTGAATGAAGATATGCTTGCGAATTAACATTGAGTTCTTTGGAATTTGAAAACATTTAAGCTTGCTTTTTATAACTATAAATTAGGAACTGGCTTTGATAGACATTTTCAATCGTCTTTTCGCCAAGTTTTTGCAGTAGTTTTTCGACTGGAGAATCCAAACAAGCGTGTTCTTTCTTTGAGGAAAAAGTTTACGAACTTTTGGAAAAGTATGAAGTGTTTAAAATTTATTATTTTGGATTTTGTAAGGGAAAATAATGAACTAGCTCTGACAGAAAGCATCAACCGTCTTTTTCTCAAGTTTTTTCAGTAGCTTTTCGACTGGAGGATCCATACAAGCGTGTTTTTTTTCACGGGAGAAGTTTACGACCTTTTAGAAAAGTGTGCAATGTTTAGAATATACCATCTTGGATTTTATAAGCGAAAGTAAGGAACTTCTTTTGACAGATATCATCAATCACCTTTTTGTCAAGTTTCTTCAGTAGTTTTTCGCATGTATTGTCCATTCAAGGGAGTCTGGTTCTGACGGGAGGCAATAACGAGATTTAAGAAAATTAATTATTTAAAATTTACAATCTGTCTTTACGTAACCGAAAATAAGTAACTGGCTTCGATAGACATTCTCAATCATCTTTTTCCCAAGTATTTTTATTAGTTTTTAGACTGGAGAATCCAAACGAGCGTGTTATTTTTTACGGGACAGGTTTACGAGCTTCAAAAAAAGTGTGAATTGTTTAAAATTTACTATCTTGGTTTTCTTTAAGCGAAAATAAGGAACCTAGTTTTGACAGACATCAGCAATCATTGAAAAGGTCTATCAAACCTAGTTCTTTATTTTTGGTTCTAAAAGCAAGATTGTGAATTTCAAATAATTAATTATTTCCTTAAAGCTCGTAGGCGCTTCCCGTCAAAACCGGACTCTTTTGATTGGATATCCTAGAAGAAAAAATACCATAAAAAACTTGCAAAAACGACGCTCTAAATGGCTCATCAGATTTAGTTCATTATTTCTTGGTCAAAAACAAATTCCCTTGTCTATCAATACTAATTCCTTATTTTCGGTTATTTAAACCAAGATTGTAACTCTCCAATACTTATAAATTTTAAAAGCTTCTGAAATTCCGCCGTCAAAAACAGACTCTCTTCGGTGGATTCTCCCGATGAAATACTACCTAAAATGACTTGAGAAACCGATTTTCTAAACAGTAGTGCATTATTTCCGTGAATATTAGAAAGTTTCATGACTATTCAATACCTAAAAATTTAATTGAAGTTAGTGAATGTCCCCAATCAAAACTAGACTCCCTTGTTCCGATTTTGTATTCCAAAAACATCCCAAAAATCTAGGGTAACAGACTTTTCAAAAAGGCGATTCAATGTAGTGTTCTTTCTCAGAAAATAATTAAGTTGTGCGACTTGTAAATAGAGACATTTTTCTAATTCACGATAGTGGCTACGCCGAAACTGGACCCGTTTCGTTCCTATCTTATTTCAAATATGTACTACTCAGAATCAGATTTAAACGGTTACAATTCAAACTATTAAAAAACATTTAAGAAGATTTAAACATTTAAAAATTTCAAAGAGAATTAAAAAAAATTCGAGAGGATTCAGGGGGTGCTTCATCGTTTTTTTAAGATCTCCAACCCCTTTATAAAACCCCTATTATCTAGCTTCGAGATAAACAATTAACTATTTAGTTTTTTAATGACTAGAAGATTCCGATTCGCTTCTAAACAAAAAATGCTGAACAGATATACGCATTGGTCGACGGGGGTGTACCAGCCATTTTTGAGAAGTTCTTGAACACCTATTTTCCAGCTTCTACGAGATATGAACTGCAAAAGGTTTTTCGAAGACTGAAGCATTCCGAGTCGCTTCTAGTGGCAAGAAATGCACAAAAGAGACAGTTACCAATCTAAAAGGGTGGTTCAACAATTTTTCCAAATTTCTCCCACCCCTTGAAATCACCACTATTCTTCAAGGTGAACGTGGAATTTCTCCCCTTTTCTTCTAATCATAAAATCTTTCAGAGTCTTGTGCATTTGTTGTCTTATTGTACTCCGAAAGATCTTTGTGTTTAAAAATCTAGGAAGTTGATTCTCCGCTCACCCTGGGATATCATACTGCTCTCAAGGATTAGGAAATGTTTTGAAAAATTGTTGGATTATTTTCATATAAAAATGGACATTTTTACGACATCCCGAGTGAGCATAATTGACAAAGAACGTTTTTATAACGTGCTACAAACGTTTTTTGGACGTAAATGGTGCCATAAAAATTTTGTTGGATCGTTACACGATTCTGGAATGTAATTTGGTCTGAACTAGGACGTTTTTAGAATATGTTATTAAAAATTACAATATTTTACATAATTCAAAAATATTTTGAGGAAAACTTTATTTATTTAATTTTGAATAAAGTGAGCACAAAATATCACAACATAAAAAAAATGTGAACTGTATACGATTCACGAAAATTCATTACGATTACCCTAATTCAAAAAATTACCTGGCTCCGTTGTAAAATAGGGATGGTTTCAATTGGTTTGAAATCATTTGAAGAAACATCCACACACCCTCTTACGTTGATGCGTGTGTCTGTTGTAAATTTTTTTCTGTTTCGAGCTGTTTATGAATGCTTGAGAATTTATAAGACTTAGTACTCAATTCCTCACCAGGTGAAAAACTATTTTAAAAAGCTTGGAAAGGTGACGTTCTAAGCATGTGACTCGCGTTTGTCCGGGGTCATATTTATCATTATGAGAAGTTGTAGGCTCCGGAAGCTTCGATCATGATTCCTTAAAGAAACCAATCCTAAACCTACTGGAACGTGTACGTCATCCGCTTCTGCTCCTTCTGTCCTAGAAGGTAAGCAAGAGCGGGAAATTTACGCGTGATAACATCGGGCAACACTGTTCCTTGGAGTCAGGTCTCTAGCCGCGGATGACCTTACGCGGCAGACAAGACAGTTGGAGATGAAGTTTCACCTCTGGATACTTTTTTAGAGCTACCAATCTTTGTAGAATTTAAGAGGAACAGTGTTGACGGACCAGATGGAGTGATCCCAGGAGAACAGCCTTTTGCTTCCGGTTCGCGATGATATGAACATGACGCTGGCAAGCCGGAATCTTGTTGAGTTGGCTAATAAATCAAGCTTTTATAACTCCAAGGCAGCCGATTATGAGAATTATAAGATCGACTTTGTAGCCTTGGTACAGCCTACTCAGCTCGAAAAGAAGTGCTTGATATTTCGCCCGTTTTTCTCCCTCCTTTGCCGTGATATTACCATCGGCTGGTGCCGAGAATTCAATCACGTAAATGATCTTGTTCTTCAGATCTTGGAGGACAATGTCAGGCTTCGTAGCAGTGATACGTTGAGTGGTGGAGAATGAGAAATTCCAGTAGATCTTACACTGATCATTCTCCACAACTGATTCGAGTTCCCCCTGGGCGTATGGCAAGACGGGCAATAGATCAACACCATAGAAATGCCTAAGATGGTAATATATCACTTTTAGAGCTGCATTGTGTCTCTCTATGTACGCGCAGCGTGCATATTTAGAGCATCCACTGAGAACATGTCCAAGTGTTTCGGGCTCTTGCTTGCACGCTCGGCAGTTGGTATCGCGTACAGGTAAATTCATTATGCGCTCGCGGTAAACTAAGGTGTCTATGACGCCGTCTTGACAGGCAAAAAGAAATCCCTTGGTCTCCGATCTCAATCCAGCAGACTTGAGAAACATGTTGGACAGACCCATCGAGAGCTCTTCTCTACGTAGGATGCCGTAGAACTTACCATGGAGGGGTTTCTCAGCATGTTCTCTTAGTAGGAGCGTATGTTCTGCTTCCTGTATACGACTTTTGAGCACCAGAGGTGTTAGTGATGCTAGGCCATGTGTAATGTCGCTGGAATTAAATGAGAGGTCAAGCTCCTCTGCGGCCCTATCTGCTGCATGGTATAGAAAGACCGCAGCATTGGCGACTTCATGTTAATGTACGAGTCGCATAAGGGAATCCGTGCTTTTTAGAACTGAGCAGGCTGTAGCCAGAACCGTTCTTCGATGAAGACACTCTAAGCTTAGCAATCCTCTACCCCCTTTATCGCGAGGGAGATATATTCGAGGTACGGAAGATCTAGGATGGAGACTTCGTTGTATTGTCATCATCTTGCGTGTGCTTCGATCAAGTTGTTTTAACTCATCGACGTTCCATTTTACTGCACCAAACGTGTAGAGCAGTATAGGAACGGCCAGCATATTGGTCGCCTGGATCTTATTCTTTCCAGATAATTCGGAAGCCCAAATTTTTCTGAGAATTTGGCGATACCTTTTTCCAAGGGCCGTTTTCAAGTTATGCACATTTTGGGTTTCCGCTTGCGGTATTCCAAGATATGTATATGTTTCTCCAATACCAAGATGTTGAATGGTATTTCCGCCTATGAGTTGAACATCCTGATCGTCACTGGATGATGTAGTTTCTAGTCTTCCTTGGTGTAGGTGGACGCAGGCACACTTGTCCAGTCCGAAGCTCATGCCAATCGCTTTAGAATACCTATTTACCGCATCTACAAGGATGTTAAGGTCCTTTTTTGAGGAAGCAAAGAGTTTAAGGTCGTCCATGTATAAAAGGTGGTTGACCTTATATTCTCTTCTGTTCGGTGGGCCACATAGGTATCCAGAGCTTTTGCCTCGGAGCACAATAGATAGAGGCAAGTGGGAGATGCAGAAAAGTATCGGACTTAGAGAGTCTCCTTGAAAGACCCCCCTCTTATATGTGACAAAGCTTGTAGTTACTTGTCTTTTGTCAGATGTTATGAAAACTCTTGTCCGCCACAAGAGCATAAGCTCTTTTATGCATCTCACTATTTTTAGATGCACCTCCATGCACTCAAGGAGCTTGATAAGAAGCTCATGGTTCGTGTTATGGAATGCCTTACGGTAATCAATCCAAGCCATGGACAGATTGCGTCGATACCTGATCGAGTCCTGGGTAATACACCTGTCTATTAACAGGTTCTCCCTGCAACCTGCCAGCCCTCTCTTGCATCCACGTTTTTCGACTATTGCACTTCATACCGGCTCGATAGATGTCAATATCCTCTCTTTGAGGATGCCAGTGAATAGCTTGTAGCTGGTGTTTAAACAAGCTATGGGCCTGTAGTTATTTGGACATGACAAATCTTCGGCCTTAGAGATCAATACCGTGCGTCCTTCCACTAGCCACTGCGGGACGGGTTGCTCGCCGTTTAAGAAAGTAGTAAATATACGAGCTAGATGTTGGTGCGTAGAAGTAAACTCCTTCCACCAAAAGTTGTTGATTTTATCTGGCCCTGGCGCCGAAAAGTTCTTAGTTCTAGCGATAACTTTCTTCACTTCTTCAGCAGTAATTAGTGGACACTCTTCCTCTGGACCTTGTAACCTTTGCCTTTGGCAAAAGTTACGAAAGAGTGATATATCGGAAGCGTCTTCATTTAGCTGATAAGTATTATTATTCATTACCATTTTTTTTTTTCATACTTTTTCTCGGATGAACCCGGTTTTTCGTCATAGCCACGGACTAAGTCAAGTGACTGATGAGATCAGGATGTTATAAGTTATTTCAATACGTTGTTTGAAATCATTTACGATGATGTTGTAGGTACAAAATTAGAAGCATGATGTAGTTTGCAGTTTGGCTTTGCCGCTGTTATCCTTACACAGCGGCCGTGAGTGTTGAAGGTGACACCAGTCGCCTCTGGATGCTTTCTTAGAGCTACCATGTATCACGCCATAGGTTCTTAGTCACTTGCTTCCTGATGGTCAAGGAAGTTTCTTACAATGCGACAGGTGTTTAATAAAACCGCCTTTTGAGCTGCCGCCAGTACCCTACTGACTCCTAAATGTTCAAGATGTTCAGTGCATCTTGCGTGTACATTGCCTGTAGCCGAAATCACAATAGGATGAATAGATGCATGTTTCACATTCCTCCATATTGCCTTAACTTCATGCCTTAGCTCGCTATACTTATGAATCTTGGTTGTATAGGTTGCCTGCAAATTTCGGTTGAGCGGACAAGCAATGTCGATGATGTAGACTCTTCCACCTTTTTTCTCTCGCATCACGATGTCAGGTCGATTGGCTCGGATGTAATGATCCGTCTGGATGGTCACATCCCAATATAAGATGTAATCTTCATTTTCTAAAACGGACATTGGAATGTATCTATAGAAAGGCATCCATTCTGTTAAGAATCCTAGGTTTAAGGCAAGTTGTTGATGTACAATGCCCGCCACATCATTATGTCTGTGCGTATATTCTCTTTGAGCCATTACGCGACAACCATCAATAATGTGCTCGATGGATTCGTTGGTATCTCCACATAATCGGCACCGGTCAACCACGTCTTGATGTAACACGTGTTTGCGATAATTCCTGGTGCTGACAACTCTATCCTGAATCGCAATGACGAATCCTTCCGTTTCTGGATACAGGAGTCCCTTTCACAGCCAAATATTGGATGCCTCACTATCCACTTCATATTGATCTAGCGTTTTGGGATGTTCGCTGTGGATGGCTTTCTGTCTCCATTGCGTTTCTAATTCCTCTATGGTTTCTGACCTGATATTCAAGGCCTCCTCTGAGGACAAATTCAAGGGCGTGTAGTCAAGATCCGCTTTACAGATGGTGTTGTAAAACGTCACATCTCGCTTGCTGTTGAAATAGTCTCGCAACTGTGTAACTTGTGACTCACACAGTTTTCTGACATCTACAATGCCTCTGCCTTCTCTATGTCGTGGTAGAACTACCCTTTCACTCGCCGAATTACGGTGGTGCATTCGGTGTTTCGTCATTTCTACGCGGATGATTCTGTTTAATCGTTCGAGGTCAGTGTTCGACCATTTGATGAGCCCAAAGGAGTACGTGAGAACAGGGATGGCGTAGGTGTTGATTGCCCTGATCTTGTTTGCCGAGTTAAGAGAACTCTTCAGAACCAATCTGAGTCTTGTAGTGAAGGCAGTCGTTAGGCTTTTCTTAACTATCGTATGCTGAATACCCTTAGATTCAAGAATACCCAGGTATTTATATGACTCGCCCTCAGCCATCGCCTCGATGTCATTCCCGAAATCGTTCTCTATCTCTGCGGTCCCTAATTCTCCTCTGATTAAATGCACTGTTCGGCATTTATCTAGTCCAAACTCCATGTTGATATCATTGGAAAACTACTTTGTAACATCAATCACTTGCTGCAATTTCTCGTCCGAACTAGCGTATAGCTTCAGGTCATCCATGTATAGAAGATGGGTCACTTGATGACCATCCTCATTATCATTTACTCGGAACCCATGAGACATGCTATTTAAAGTTTTGCTCAGTGGGTTCAACGCTAAACAGAACCATAATGCACTGAAGGAGTCTCCTTGGAATATTCCCGTCTTAATGCGTATTGATCTAATTATCCTCAGTTGTCCATGATCAAAATACTTGATTCTTGTACCCCATAGCATCATCGCACGACTTAGGAAGTCAATGATGCGTGGACAAATTTTGTATACTTTTAAGACTTCAAGCAAATAGTCATGTGGTACGGAAGGAAACACTTGCTTGTAGTCAATGTATGCCATGTGCAAGTTCCTTTGGTGTTTACGAGCTTGCGTCATGGCAACAGCGTCTATGGTGACTAGATCTTTACTGCCTCGGGAGTTTTTACAACATCCTTTTTGTTCTTCTGTAAGGATGTCATTCTCGTCACAGTGAGAATAAACCTTATCTGCTATGATTGCTGTAAGACATTTATATATTGTTGGGAGACAGGCTATCGGTCGAAATTCAGATGGATTTTGAGCGTCTGGTTTTTTAGGCAACATATACGTAGTACCCTGTTGCATAAAGCCTGGCATCAGATCTGGATGTTCGGTGATCTTCTGAAAACACCGTGCCAACGCAGGATGCACACTAGTCAGGTACTTATACCAGAAATTGTGCACCATGTCCGGACCTGGAGCTTTCCAGTTACATGCTTTTTTCAAAACCGCTGAAACATCTAAAGCTGTGATGTTCGTCAGCTCCATTTCAGGGTTATTGCTTGCTCTTGCTTTCTCTAGTTAGAACCACGCAGTGTCCAAATTGCTTCTGTTAGTTTTTCCCCAAACGTCTGACCAATAGTTAGTCATTTCTTCCAATTGAGGGACTTCGGTGTCTTGCTGGTTATTTTGCTGTACACTCAGTTCACGATAGAACCTTCTTCCGTCTGTCTGAAAGGTTCGATTTTGTTGCCTTCTTGCACTACTTTTCTTGTACCGACGCAGTCTAGCAGTAAGAACATCAAGTCTCTGCCGCTGGGAGTCTATAATCTCATCCAATATTGCTGGTGTCAATGTCTCGATGTACCGAGGGTGGATGATTTTAATAACATGGTGTATCAGCTTTCTGGTTCGATTTCCTTTTTTATATTGAGTCAGTCGACCCAATTTGCACCTTACTTTGCTGACATCCATATCCAACCTGATCTTCCATGGCGGATCTCGCTCCTGTCTTGGGGCGAAGACTGCATTTATAGGCCTAGTTCTGCGGCCCAACGTTCTAACGGTTGCCACAGCTGCACAGTATACAAGAGTTTGAACCTCTAACGCATTTTGTGTTGCGTTCAAATGCATAGGTAAAACCTTGCTGTTCAGGTGTTCTATTAGTGCACACAGATCATTTGTGATGTTCATCTTGGGCAGTGAATGCCTTTGTGTTGGTTCTACATGTCTGAACTCTAGTAGAGCATGACCAAAATTCCTTTCAAGGTGCTGTAGATTTTCTGGGACTTCGCTGTTTATATCATCGTTTAGGATATCCGGATGTGGTTCTAGTCCATCCGGTACTTGATGTTCATTATCCCTAGCACCTATGTCTTCAGCTGCAATCAGGTTTTCGTTTTCCACATCTTCCAATGGAAGTTCATCAATAGGAAGCTGCTGTTCCACTTCCATTTCGATGGCAGCTATTTCAACAGCCGAAAGCAATTTGTTTACAGATATCGAGCGTTTTTGATCTGCTAGATTCTGCTCATTTATTCTTGTGGCTAGCCCTGAGTACTTAAGTAAGAAGAGACGATGATGTTCTCTCCTCACACTTTGCCCACTTTTCTTTGCCAAAAAATAAAAGCGCATCACATCTCTGTTCATATGGTATGTCCATTTTAATCGCTTCCTTGGTTGTTGAACTTCGGCTTCTGGCACTGGTTGTATTAGGCCATCTACCTTCGGAGGATGTGGTGGTGCTGGATCATCACCAGGTTGAGGAAGAACATCAATTGCCACTGCTTGTTCGTGTGACGCGGCTTCCTCTAACTGCTGTTCATTGCCGTTGTTCTTCCACTCCAAATCAACCTGCTGTTTAATCTCCATTGCTCGATCTTCTGAGATGAGTAGATTAGTCCTGATGTCCTTTACCTTAGCGATAAGATCTTTCAATGCGACTTTCTCTATTTGAGGATACTTTGCGGCAAATTTCGTTCTGAAATTCTGTCCTTTTTTGCGTGATGTTTCAAACTTCGCACTTTCATAATAGAGACGCATCAATTCCTCATTCATTGTGGTATCCCACTTGATGCTCTCCCACGGTATTTCTGTTAAAGTGGTTGGCTGTAAATAGCTAACGCTAGCCAAAGCATCCTCAGCAGACGCAGTTGATGTTTCACTGCTTACCGTATGTCGCAGATGTTCTTGCTGGCCAGCTGTTTGATTAGTGAGATCTGCCTGACCATCTCGCAGCTCACTATCACCACCGTCCCGCATGCTGTGGCCCCCAGCGGTGGCTCCAGGGGCGCCCCGATGATCCTCGGGTAGCGACAAGCGTTTCAAAATTTTTAAAATACTCTCCATTATCATTTATGGGTTTTGGTGTTCCTCTTAGTCACTTTCCTCTTCGTTTTCTGCCTGTTTGGCATGGGAAACCCTGTCAGTGGCAATGCTACGGCCAACAAGGCCTTCAAATTCATGAGAGGAAAGCTCAAGCCCTACCGCGACGACAACGCGAGAACACCTTCGGTAGGGAACACCTTCGGTAGGGTTCATTATCATTATTATTATCATTTTATTATCATTATACAGAGAAGTTGTAGGCTCCGGAAGCTTCGATCATGATTCCTTAAAGAAACCAATCCCAAAGCTACTGGAACGTGTACGTCATCCGCTTCTGCTCCTTCTATCCTAGAAGGTAGGCAAGAGCGGGAAATTTACGCGTGAGAACATCGGGCAACACTGTTCCTTGGAGTCAGGTCTCTAGCCGCGGACGACCTTACGCGGCAGACCAGACAGTTGGAGATGAAGGTTTCACCTCTGGATACTTTTTTAGAGCTACCAATCTTTGTAGAACATTAAGAGGAACAGTGTTGACGGACCAGATGGAGTGATCCCAGAAGAACAGCCTTTTGCATCCGGTTCGCGATGAAATGAGCCTGACGCTGGCAAGCCGGAATCTTGTTGAGTTGGCTGATAAATGAAGCTTTCATACCTCCAAGTCAGCCGAGTATGAGAATTATAAGATGGACTTTGTAGCCTTGGTACAGTCTACTCAGCTCGAACAGAAGTGCTTGATATTTCGCCCGTTTTTCTTCCTCCTTTGCCGTGATATTACCATCGGCTGGTGCCGAGAATTCAATCACGTAAATGATCTTTTTTTTTCAGATCTTGGAGGACAATATCAGGCTTCGTAGCACTGATACATTGAGTGGTGGAGAATGAGAAATTCCAGTAGATCTTACATTGATCATTTTCCACAACTGACTCGAGCTCCCCCTGGGCGTATGGCAAGACGGGCAATAGATCAACACCATAGAAATGCCTAAGATGGTAATATAAAACTTTTAGAGCTGCATTGTGTCTCTCTATGTACGCGTAGCATGCATATTTAGAGCATCCACTGAGAACATGTACAAGTGTTTCGGGCTCTTGCTTGCACGCTCGGCAGTTGGTATCGCGTACAGGTACATTCATTATGCGCTCGCGGTAAACTAAGGTGTCTATGACGCCGTCTTGACAGGCAAAAAGAAATCCCTCGGTCTCCGATCTCAATCCAGCAGACTTGAGAAACATGTTGCACAGACCCATTGAGAGCTCTTCTCTACGTATGATGCCGTAGAACTTACCATGAAGGGGTTTGTCAGCATGTTCTCTTAGCAGGAGCGTATGTTCTGCTTCCTGTATACGACTTTTGAGCACCAGAGGTGTTAGTGATGCTAGCCCTTGTGTAGTGTCGCTGGAATTAAATGGGAGGTCAAGCTCCTCTGCGACCCTATCTGCGGCATGGTATAAAAACACAGCAGCATTGGCGACTCCATGTTGATGTACAAGTCGCATCAGGGAATCCGTGCTTTTTAGAACTGAGCAGGCTGTTGCCAGAACCGTTCTTCGATGAAGACACTCCAAGCTTAGCAAGCCTCTACCCCCTTTATCGCGAGGGAGATATATCCGAGGTACGGAAGATCTAGGATGAAGACTTCGATGTATTGTCATCATCTTGCGTGTGCTTCGATCAAGTTGCTTCAACTCATCGACGTTCCATTTTACTGCACCAAACGTATAGAGCAGTATAGGAACGGCCAGCATAATGGTCGCCTGGATTTTATTCTTTCCAGATAATTCGGAAGCCCAAATTTTTCTGAGCATTTGGCGATACCTTTTTCCAAGGGCCGTTTTTAAATCATGCACATTTTGGGTTTCCGCTTGCGGTATTCCAAGATATGTATATGTTTGTCCAATACCAAGATGTTGAATGGTATTTCCGCCTATGAGTTGAACATCCTGATCGTTACGGGATGATGTAGTTTCTATACTTCCTTGGTGTAGGTGGACGCAGGCACACTTGTCCAGTCCGAAGCTCATGCCAATCGCTTTAGAATACCTATTTACCGCATCTACAAGGATGTTAAGGTCCTTTTTTGAGGAAGCAAAGAGTTTAAGGTCGTCCATGTATAAAAGGTGGTTGACCTTATATTCTCTTCTGTTCGGCGGGCCACATAGGTATCCAGAGCTTTTGCCTCGGAGCACAATAGATAGAGGCAAGAGGGAGATGCAGAAAAGTATCGGACTTAGAGAGTCTCCTTGAAAGACCCCCCTCTTATATGTGACAAAGCTTGTAGTCACTTGTCTTTTGTCAGATGTTATGACAAATCTTGTCCTCCACAAGAGCATAAGCTCTTTTATGCATCTCACTATTTTTGGATGCACCTCCATGTACTCAAGGAGCTTAATAAGTAACTCATGGTTCGTGTTATCGAATGCCTTACGGTAATCAATCCAAGCCATGGACAGATTGCGTCGATACCTGATCGAGTCCTGAGCAATACACCTGTCTATTAACAGGTTCTCCCTGCAGCCTGCCAGCCCTCTCTTGCATCCACGTTGTTCGACTATTACACTCCATACCGGCTCGATAGATGTTAATATCCTCTCTTTGAGGATGCCAGTAAATAGCTTGTAGCTGGTGTTTAAACAAGCTATGGGCCTGTAGTTCTTTGGACTTGACAAATCTCCGGTCTTAGGGATCAATACCGTGCGTCCTTCCACTAGCCACTGCGGGACGGGTTGTTCTCCGTTTAAGAAAGTAGTGAATATACGAGCTAGATGTTGGTGCGTAGAAGTAAACTTCTTCCACCAAAAGTTGTTGATTTTATCTGGCCCTGGCGCTGAAAAGTTCTTAGTTCTAGCGATAACTTTCTTCACTTCTTCAGCAGTAATTAGTGGACACTCTTCTTCTGGACCTTGTAACCTTTGCCTTTGGCAAAAGTTACGAAAGAGTGATATATCAGAAGCGTCTTCATTTAGCTGATAAGTATCTCCATATACTTGTTCCCAGAAGACTTGAATCTCTTCTCGACTAGGCGGATTTTTAACTACACACGACGCTTTATTGAACAGACGGGAAGGATTAATAGAAAAGGTGGAATTTTCTTGAATCCACTTGACTCGCCGTTGAAGGCGCTGTTTCGCTGTTGAAAGACATCTTATTTTTTGCGTGCAGTGCTGCTTGATGGTCGACAGTTTACACTTGTTCAGCGTGTGATTTGCTTTCCTCAAGTTTCGAGCAATTGCCCTAACTTTTGGAGTGAACTTTTTATTTGATGTTATGTAGCTAATCACACACTGAACATTTGATGCATGCCGTCTCGCCGTTTCAATTTTGAACTGAAGCTGTGCAATACGCTCGCGTGTCTTACTCAGACGTACCGAAGTATCGTTACTTCTATCGTCGCTAAGCAGGGAAACCGCCTTCTCGTAAACTGCACAGTTCAGATTCCAGAGGTTAACATCTTCAGGGAGCAAATCGCGGAGAGCAGTATTAGCTTCAGCTAATTTGTCCATCCTGAGGAAGACTTTTTGGTGGATAGATCTCCTACTTCTCATGCTGGCATTACCGGCTATCTGCAAAGGTGGTCTTGCTGGAATGGGTGGAATGTTCGCTGGAGGATGTTGCTCCTCTTCCTGTTGATAAAGAGCTTCATATCCGTTTTTTCGCAAGAAGGATACCTGATCTCTTAAATACTGAGGCGTTTTATGAGCATATTCCGGGTGCATATTGCCCCAACGGTCATGTAACCTCTTCATGAATCCTCTCCGCATCGGTGAGCTTCTTTGCCAACAGGTAGGAAGGTCCCTCCTTAGTTGCTCCGACCATTTAAATCAATGTTCTCGCGTTTGTCCGGGGTCGTTGCCTGGTCATCGCCTCGGTTCGTTCCTATTGCCACTCCCAACTGAACCATGGCCTTCATCCGAGAGAGGCCTATTGTGGGTGGCACTGCGCGATACTTGTGTCGTAACCGCATAATTCGTTGCATTGGGGAGTTAGCCCAAAGCAACGCGGCTGACTGATTATTATTATTATTATTATTATTAGTTCTGGGTTGAGACCTTAACAGCCCCTGACGCTTGGGTAATCCTGTTGCGTCCCCTTGTGAGACTAAGCATGACCCCATAGCCCTCTCCATAAGGAGAGGACCGCAGCCACGCTATTAGCTTATATCTCTGACTCACTGATGCAGTATTTGCCTGAGTGTACTGCCCCGCAACCGCAGGGCAGTAACAAAGGATGTGAGTAGATGTCTCATTATCCTTTCCGCACAGACGACAGAGGGGACTTTCTGCAAGCCCTATCTTACGCACGTGATATCCTAAGTTCCCATGTCCTATGAACAGTTCTGTTCGGACTTTGATTTCATTCCTCCCGAGCTTGAGTATTTCCCTAGCTCGGTTGGAGTTAAGCTTGAATCCCAAGAGTGTTTTGGCCTGTCTGCAACCAGGGACCAAGTCCCACTCATTCTGATGTTCCTCAGTCAGCCAACTGTTAATTTCTTCAGTGACTGACCTGCTGGAAATACCTAGAACTGGCTCGGGTCCAGTAAAATGTCTTCCTGTTGCTAGCTTGGCCAGCCTATCCGATATCTCATTGCCCTTGATACCTCTGTGTCCAGGGATCCATAGCAGAGTGACTCGCTTTTCGGCCGCTAACGTTATTACTGCCTCAAAGCATTCACATACTAATAGCGACGTAGTCGTTGTTCCATTCAAGGCCAATATAGCAGCCCTGCTGTCTGAGCAGATACGGATGTTCCTTTTATTGCCGTACTCCTTTGCCTTGTAAGCGCACTGGAGTATGGCCATAATATCAGATTATAGAACTGTGGCGTGGGACCCCATCTCAATTGTGAAGCCCATTCCATTCTTTCTACGATATACGCCGGCTCCTGCATTCTCCTCGTTCCTGGAGCCATCTGTAAACCAGTTGTCTCCATCACTGGGTAGGTATGCGTCGCCGTTAACCCATTCCTCCTTCGTGGATAGGCTTACTCGATACTTCTTGTCGAAGAAGTAGCGAGTGACCATTTTGTCCCTGGGCATGTTCAGGGTCGGCCTCTTCGCGATGTCGACTGGGATCTTCACTGCTTTCGAGATTCTTCTGTCATTTACCAACTTTAGCCTACAGGCCCCCTTTGCAGCCACGGCCTTGATGCCTATTAGTGCCCCCAGTGCCATCGTAAGTGTCGACTTTGAGGCTCCAGTGACGCCTCTCGAAATCAGTCCCCTAATCCTTTCCAGTGGAGACTTCACAGTGGACAGCTCGACCCTGCTCCACCAGACTACCGCCGCATAGGTTAACCTGGGTCGCAAGATCGCTGTATAGATCCACATGAGTGTCTGCGGTTTCAAGCCCCAGCTTTTCCCTATGGCCCTCCTACAGAGCCATAGGGTCGCTACTACACTGTTAAAAATAATATTAAATTTGATATACCCATGTGTATTAAAATTAATATATCAATCATATGAAATCGCCATTGAGAGCGTGTATATTAAGTTTTATATACATTCATGTTAATCACTTACAAGAAAAATCAGATAATTCCATTTTACACAAATTCAAAATAAGTTCAACATGAATTTTCGACTCTAAATAATAAAAGATAATACCTTCTTCCAGTTAATAAAAAATATGACTGGATTTTAAGTCGAAAAGATCAGTTAAGCAAAAAAATAACAGACCTAACCTACAATCAACTGTACTAGCATTAAATTTCTACTATTTAGACTGGATTTTGGAAAAAGTTCCACCCGTACGTCGCACTTTCATTATAAATAACAATTCAGTCGACGAATTCTAGATTAATAATTCAATTGCGAATATTTGACAAGATTTAAAGAAATGAAAGCACTTTGAGTTTTCATGCACACTGCTATACCGACCTGTATATTAAATTTAATACACATGTATATTAAATTCACTACACCAATGTATGTTACATTTCAGTAGCGGTAGTGCATATTTGCTTCACACACATGTATATTAAATCTCATACAGATTTTTCTAACAGTGTAGCTTCTTGCACTTGTTTTTCAGGTGCATCTTCCATGACAGCTTCTCATCCAGAATTACTCCTACATATTTAGCTCGTTCTTTGATTTCCAATTGTTGTCCTGCAAGTTTCAATGCACTCGTAGTTCCCCACTTGTACCCAGATAACAATACGCAATCATGTCGCACACTGCACGCACCTGATGAGCGTACGCCAGGGCTCTCCAGAAGGCAGCCAATGGCTGAAAAGGCTGACAGTGTCAGCCGCGACACTAGGTCGAACAGGCCCCTCATAAATCTTGTCGTTCGACTCGTCCCTACTCCTTTACGGTAAATTACAGTTCGAAATGAAAAAATGGAATGTATTGTGTATTCAAGTAGAAAAAAATCTGACCCTTCGGTGTGAACAATGAGCCGCAACGAGCTGTGACCGTAAAGATCCTAACCCTTTTCAGGATTCCTGGAAACCGAAGAAAAAAATGACAGAAAAACTTCGTGTCAGCCGTGCACTTGTCGTGGTAGCCACCACCTGCTGAAGGTGGTGAGCCCTGGCGTACGCGCGTGTAATTAACGTGCGGTTTAAGATTTATGCTTGAAAGTGCATAATGAAACTATGTTAAATAATTAAAAACTAATTATAAGTGTTGAGAAACATTATTTAATTTATTTTATCAATTCATCAATACATCAGAGCTCAAATCGTAAAATTTTGGCTTGCACTTGCTTCATGAGTCAAAATGTTACGATTCCAATATGCACTGTACAGCTTTTAGCACCACCAAACGAATCTTTCTCGCCCAAATAAATATTGAAGAAATGGAACGAAAAGCAAATTCACGTCAAATAATGAGTTGTCAAAACAGACTCATAAATTGTAAATCTGCACTAGTCACATTTTATTATTACGAAAAATTACAAATTAAGCAAGTTATCAATATTTGGCGAACATCTCGGTCTTATATGTTTTATTACTTAATTAAATATGACTAATTCAGATTTGTAGAGAAAAATTTTCACAAATATATAGAAACCTTCGAAGATCTAAAACTAGAACAGTTGCATCCTTTTGCTTAAACTTTGAAAATAGATTCAAAGGCAAACTAACACTCAATACAGATTATTATCAAACCAGATTTATAAACTGTAAATCTCAACTAGTTATATTTTTATAAAAAAAAAAAAAAAAAAAAAAAATATATATATATATATATATATATATATATACTATAAAAATCCAACTGCTTATTGTATATATCAAAAAATAACCCTTATTGGTCCTCTTCGACTTCAGTAAAGCGTTTGACTTAGTAGATCATGGCATTCTTCTTCGCAAGTTAAAAGAAATTGGTTGCTCCGATGCAGCCCTATCTCGGTTTAATTCTTATCTTTCAAATAGACAACAAGCTGTTATAAATCCAGATACTAATGAAAGATCGAGCTAGCTTCCAATGACGTCAGGAGTGCCTCAGGGATCTGTACTAGGGCCCCTACTATTTTTAATTTTCTTAA
>CAKNXH010044496.1:0-18000 GCA_932178445.1 Andricus quercusramuli
AGACAGATGATAAGTCTATGAGAGGTTGAATCGAAAGCTTTCCGGTAGTCAATCCAGGCCATTGACAGGACGCGTTGATGGGCGGCAGCGTCTTTACAGACACACCTGTCAATCAGCAGGTTCTCTCGACAGCCTGCTACACCTTTTTTCGAGCCTCGTTGTTCGTACATCTCTCGCCATACAGGCTCAATTCGTCGAACGATCCTGTTGTTTAGGACAGCTGTAAAGATCTTATACAGTGTGCTTAAAAAAGTTATTGGCCTGTAATTCTCTGGTCTGGACAAGTTGCCTTTTTTCGGTAGGAGTATAGTGCGTTCTAACACCAGCCACTGCGGAATGGGCGTCTCCGATTTTAAATATGAGGTGAATATGCGGGCCAAATGTTGGTGTATAGAAGTAAACTTCTTCCACCAAAAGTTCTTGGTACAATCTGGTCCAGCACCGGAAAAGTTCTTCGTGCCTCTAAGTGCTTTTTCACCTCTTCGGCAGTGACTGATGGGCACTCCTCCTCAGATTTTATGAGGCTGTCACAAAACTCCTTGAAGCGGATGATATTGTCAGTATCTTCTTTCAACTCTAGTGTTTTCGGGATCTTGTACACCTCCCTCCAAAAAGTCTCTACTTCCTTGGGCTTGGGTGGATTTTTTACAAAAACAGGGGGATCACTGAAGAGGCGTGATGGGTTAGCAAGAAACTGTTGATTCTCCCTGTTCCATCTCTCCCTCTTCTGTATCCTCCTCCTTGCGTCAGATAACAGCCTTATTTTGTCAACAATATGCTGCTTGATTGTCAGCAGCTTTGACTTGTTCAGTGTGTGGTTCAAGGTCCTTAGTTCTTGGGCGAACTTTCGAACCCCTTCCGTGAACGGTCTACCAGATGTTATGTAGTCAATCACACATTGAACACGGGACGCATCCATTTCAGCCACATCTTGGGGCTTAAGAGGAACTTGCATGTTGATGTTCCTCCTTGTAATGAAATTGCGATCGTCTTCCAGAAGGTGCCTGCTTTCTGCGGTTGGTCTTAATGTCGTTTCATCTTCGTCTGCAGCTTGTTCAAGCAGCGGTTGAGGAAGCGCTCCGCGTACATATCCATTTTTCCGGAGGTAGTCGGCTTGATTTCGCAAAGACTGATGCGAAACGTATTGAAGCTCTGGGTGTTTCTGGTACCACAGAGTATGCATACGCGCCATAAAGCCTCCGCGAACAGAGATAATACTGGCATCGTAGCAGCCTAGCACGTCATTCTTAAATTGATCCGTCCACTGAATGTGGGCGTTTCGCCGGTTCGTCGTCGTGTTTCCATCTAAATTATTTCCAGCAGCCCGAACTCTAGGATGATCGGTATTGTTTGCCGATCCATTGTCGGGTGCTCTGCGCGTTCGATCGTTTTGAACCGCATCTACAACATTTTGGTGGTTTGTTGGTTTCATTGTTGTTCCCACGAGCAGCTAGGGAAAGGATTTGTCAAGCCTTGTAGAGCCCCGCGTGCAAGGATAAGGCTGATACTCTGAGACGTAGCCCGGTATCCCAGAGTCACCGTTAAAGACACCTCACCCAGGTGCCATGCAGCTTTCGGCACGGTTCTCACACCTTCGCTTAGGGGTTATTCCTTCGGGACCATCCCTGGACAATTGTCCGCGACTGCTTATTAATTATTGTAACCATATTCAGCAGAAACCCTTGGTACGGGGACCCTCTATCCGCAACCCGAGGACGCGTTCGGTGGCTTTGTCATAAGCCCGTCGGTTCTATTCCAAGGGAATCGAAACCGAAACCGAATATGTATGTATATATATATATATATATACAGGGTGTCCCAGTACTCAAAAAACATATTTGTATTTTTGAATTCTAACAACAAAATGGCGTCGAAAATAATTATAAAAAAAGTGTTCTAAAGTCAATAATTACCGAGTTATTAACAATTAAAGATTAACCAATCAGAAGCACGCATTAGAAGGTCGACAGTCCATGTGCCATCGACAAGAGTGTGTGCATATGCAAGTTCATTTCGTATAATTTCTCCTCGGATCGCTTTTGCAGTAGGTTGTAACTCTGGTGCAACTTCACACGTCAACGAGATACAAAAATGGAAAAAGATATTTTCCACAATCAACAAAATTCGACAACATTCTCATGAATTCTGTGAATTCCCTGGAAATTTGTAGAATTTTCGAGTACTCAGTGGAATTCTCGTGAATTCTCTTGAGTTTAGCAGAATTGTCTTAGAAACAGCTAAATTCTCTCTAACTTTGTAAAATTCTTTTGATTTTAGCAGAATTGTTTTGAATTCAGCGAAATTCTCTTGAATTTCCTTGCATTTATCATAATCCTCGGGAAACCTGTAAAAACATCTCGTTCATTCGGTAGAATTATCTTCAATTATGTTGAATTCTCTTGAATTGTGTATAATTCTTTTAAATTCAGTAGAGTTTTTTTCTCAAAAAACAAAACTTTTGGTGGAGGTGCTGCCAGCCAGTACTTCCACTGAAGCAAATTTCAGAAATTAAACCACCGGCCATACCACGCTGAAAAAACCAGTTCTCGTTAGATCACTGAAGTTAAGCAGTGTTGGGCGCGGTTAGTACTTGGATGGATGACCGTCCGGGAATAATACTAACTACGTGCTGTTGGCATGTCGTGGGTGTTGTGAGCCCACACTTGTAGTTATTTACTACAAGAAACTATCCACCTAGAAACACTACCCGAATCGGGTAGTGTCACGCCTACCCCGAAAGGGAAATGACTTAATGGTATAGATACATACATACATACACACACACACATACATACAAACGTATAACCAAACCAGAATTATGGGCTTTTTTGCGCTTTTCAAAATTATAAAAATCAATTTTCTTCAAACAACGCATACAATGAATTATGAGCTCAGCATAAATATAATCATATCAGAATTTTGGTCTATTCTTGTGTTTTCCAAAAACCTTCACATTTATTTTACGAAATCAAAAAAAAAAAAACAACCTGAGGGAGTAGGTTGAAAAAAACGTATATCATAGCTCTAAACTACTTTATAGCTTACTAAAAACTTTTTCGGGACTTACAAACACAACCAGAAAAATCTTAAACTAAAAATAGACACCATAGAAACCTACAATAGCATTAGACAGCCCCAACAAACCTTAACTTAAATGGTAAAGGTGGGGTCACTTGTGCCTCGCCAAAATATTCTCATTCTGCTGGCTTGGAGAGAAGGGCGGAGGGAATTATATTGCATTGTTTAAACAAATGACCAAATCGGCAGTATAATGATTGATCCTTATACTAGGATAGTTGATGAGATTTCATGAATTTTGCGCAATTTTTTAGAGCACTTTGGAGCACTTTTTAAAGCACCGAGCACGAGTGACCCACCTTTACCATTGAAAGGTGCCGAAAATGACGTTACCATTTAAGGGTTAAAATAATCACCCCACACACTTCCCCAACACTCAAGCTGATATCCCCATCCCTACAATATTATTACACAGATTAAAAAAACTACCACTACTACATTTAACGAATCGCGTCTCAGCTGGCTTCAACAGAAGCAGTCAACAAAACTGTTTAATTATAAATAATCACCCTACACACTTTTCCAAGACTTTTTGAGGTATATCGATCCCTACCATAATATTTAGCAACTCAAAACAAAACGACTCCTAGTATATTTAACAAACCCCGTCTTAGTTACCTTCGACTTGAGCAGCCAAAAAAATTTCAAATGAAAAATAGTAACCGCATACACTTTCTCAAGACCCTTGTTGATATCTTCTTCCCTCAAATAATATTAGACAGCCCAAAAAACCACCCCAAGTACATTTAACAAGCGCCGTCTAAGTTGCATCTAACTAAAGCAGCAAAAATAATTCCAAACTAAAAGTTGTTACTTCAGACACCTTTCCATGGCTCTAGCAGATACCTTAGTTCCTACAATAATATTATACAGCATCAAACAGCACCCCTAGTACTTTCATCGAACCCCGTTTGAGCTTCCTTCAACTTAAACTGCTAAAAAATGATAAATTTAAACTATCCACCCTTGAAAGGATTGTTCAGAATTCAAGATAATTCCACAGAATACAAGAGTCTTTCACAGAATTTAAGATAATTTTATGGAAATCAAGAGAGTTCTACTCAATTCAAAATAATTCTACAGATTGCACGAGAATTCTGTTGAACTCAAGAGAATTCTACTAAATTCAAGAGAATTCTGCCAAACGTAAGAGAATTCTACTGAATTGAGGAGAATTCTACGGACTTCAAGAGAATTATACAGATTTTAAGAGAATGCATAAATAAAGAGAATTCTAGGGTATTCATGAGATATTTCTACAGGATTCCGAAGATCTATGATTAATTCAAGGGAATTCTGCCTGACTCTAGAGAATTCTTTTAAATTCGAAAGAATTTTGCTGATTTCCAGAATATTCTGCTGAATTTGAAAGAAAACAGGATAATTTGACGAAACTCAAGAGAATTTCTACCAAACATAGGAGAACTCTACTGAATGTAAAAGAATTATACACAATTCAAGAGGATTCTACATAATTGAAGAGAATTCTACTGAATTAACGAGATATTTTTACAGGTTTTCAGAGGATTATGATAAATGCAAGGAGATTCAAGAGAATTTCGCTGAATTCAAAACAATTCTGCTAAAATCAAAAGAATTTTACAAAGTTAGAGAGAATTTAGCTGTTTCTAAGACAATTCTGCTGAACTCAAGAGAATTCACGAAAATTCCACTGAGTACTCGAAAATTCTACAAATTTCAAGGGAATTTACAGAATTCATGAGAATGTTGTCGAATTTTGTTGATTGTGGAAAATATCTTTTCCCATTTTTGTATCTCGTTAACGTGTGAAGTTGCACCAGAGTCACAACCTACTGCAAAAGCGATCCGAGGAGAAATTATACGAAATGAACTTGCTTATGCACACACTCTTATCGATGGCACATGGACTGTCGACCTTCTAACGCGTGCTTCTGATTGGTTAATCTTTAATTGTTAATAACTCGGTAATTATTAACTTTAGAACAATTTTTTTATAATTCTTTTCGACGCCATTTTTTTTAGAATTCAAAAATACAAATATGTTTTTTGAGTACTGGGACACCCTGTATGTATATATATAGATAGATAGAGATAAACGTTTATTTTTCAGCCTGCGGGCCTTAAAAAATTGACTTGCTTACACATCCATTTTTACAGAATTTTCTTAAGACTAAGACCCATAAAAACTAACATCCATCCATTCCTTATCTCTAAGCCGCACGCTCTTATCGCCTTGCCTTCCTCGCTTCGCCTCGCTCGCATGTCCCTAATTTTTCGCATTGCCTCGCTTACCAACCTCTGTTTTCGCTCTAATAACTACTACTTATCTACTATTTACAATATTTACATGTTACTTATATCTACTTTCTCTCCTATTTACAATCTTTCCGTCTCCATTCCTCTTTCTCCTTGCTTCTCTTCATCTCCATCTTACCCAACACTCCCTTCACCCATGCTACTGCCCTTTTTTCCCCTTTTCATGCAACAATGCCTCCATGCTTATCTCACTTCTTTCCACCTCCGTGCACTCCTCCAACCAGTGCTCCACTCTTACATCCCCCTTTCTACACAGTTCACACATCCTCTTCTCCCGAGAGAGCCAGAACCTATTGAAACCCTCCATACACCCACACCTCATCCTCGCTATAAGCTCCTGACTTCCTTTCTCTCCTTTCACACATAAATATTGCGCTCTTGCCCTTGGCATAATCCACACATAGTTCCCGTTAAATCTTGACTGTCTTATCCTCTCTTCCCCTTCCGTCTTCTCTCTCTCCATGCCGTTTTGCTTAACCAAGTCATAAATCTTCCTTCCTTCCTCGTGCATCCTCCTCACTTCATCCATCTGCAGTCCATTGATTCTAAAATACCTTTCCCTTTCCGCCTCCATCTTCCCACCCCCTCCCCTGTTCTACTTCTCCCTCCAACACTCCCTAACCAGCCTACCTACCACACAAATTCCGTAAATCCTCTCACCACCTGACACTAACCACCATGGAGAATAGAACGAGCATATTTTTTCGCGAAGTACTGAAGTACCTGAACTTCCCGTACGTGGCGCTAGTATGAACATGTGTATAAAATAAATATGGCCGCCCACGTGACAAAACAATAATATAACCCCAAATCATGTGCAATTAAATACTCTGTTGAATAAGTTAAATATATCATTTATAAATTGAAAGTGCAATATCGAAATGGTACGTACGATACTTTTATTGAAATTTCGTTTATTTTAAATGATACACAAGATTACCATAACATCTAATCAGGCAACAATGGATCATACATTCAATCAATGATTGAATGATATTATTGTTAACCTGTTGTAAATATACTAATACCTAATTGTAATGTTATACTTCTTTGCAGAGTTGTTGAAGGAAGCGAATCCTTATCGCAGATTCATAATATGTAATTATAAACAATATCAAAGCAAGAAGGAAAATGTTCCCTTTCGAAGTTTGTTCCATATACCAAAGGTAGGCAAAGGATCATTATTATTATTCCTTTCGCTCATGGTTTTTCCGGCGAGGTGCTGGCAACCCTAATATAATGGTGTGAGACGTATCAAATTTGAAGACATCCCTGGCGGACCGGCCGAACGCAAACATTACGCTACAGCGTAACGGTAAAGTAATGGTAAAGTAATGGTAAAGTAATATGGCATTATAATTGATAAAAGAAACAAAATTAATATGTAAACTGTTGCAATTATAATAGAGCGTTAAAATTTACGTTAAATGGTCATGCCGTCATTGCAACAACTTGCTTTCTCATCGTTCAAAAATAAAAAAACAAAGTGGCTGTCATTCAAGTCAGGCCCCTGCAGACTGGCAACCCACTTGAAGCCCCGTTAACGGGTTGCCAATATGCAGGGGCTGGACTGCAATGACAGTCACTATGTTTTTTTATTTTTTAACGCTGCAAAAGCAACTTGTTGCAATTACGGCATGGCAATTTAACGTAAATTTCAACGTTTTAGTATAATTGCAACAGTTTACATATTAATTTTGTTTCTTTTATCAATTATTATGCCATATTACTTTACCATCCCTAGCGGACCGGCCGAACGCAAACATTACGCTACAGCGTAACGGTAAAGTAATGGTAAAGTAATGGTAAAGTAATATGGCATTATAATTGATAATAGAAACAAAATTAATATGTAAACTGTTGCAATTATAATAAAACGTTGAAATTTACGTTAAATGGCCATGCCGTAATTGCAACAAGTTGCTTTTGCAGCGTTAAAAAAAAAAGCTAGTGACTGTCATTGCAGTCGGGCCCCTGCATAATGGCAATCCGTTAACGGGGCTTCAAGTGGGTTGCCAGTCTGCAGGGGCCTGACTTGAATGACAGCCACTTTGTTTTTTTTATTTTTTAACGATGAGAAAGCAAGTTGTTGCAATGACGGCATGACCATTTAACGTAAATTTTAACGCTTTATTATAATTGCAATAGTTTACATATTAATTTTGTTCCTTTTATCAATTATAATGCCATATTACTTTACCATTACTTTACCATTACTTTACCGTTACGCTGTAGCGTAATGTTTGCGTTCGGCCGGTCCGCCAGGGATTACTTTACCATTACTTTACCGTTACGCTGTAGCGAAATGTTTGCGTTCGGCCGGTCCGCCAGGGATACGTATAAGAAAAAAGAACCAGCTCTTGTATAATGCTTACGCGATAAAAATATGTAACAATCCTTTTGGTTAGGAAATTTAAGAATTGATATTGAATACCCATTTTGAATATCTCATAAAATTGTGACGTAAAGCTTTTACTTCTGAATTTTTAATGAGAGAGTATCAATATTGTAGGATGAAAGTGCAAGAAATTTATGAGAAAATGCCATTTCGCAATCCTTAAACGAATTAGATTTGATATGCGAAGCACATTTTTGTGAAGAAGATATTTTCACACATTTTGAAACTAAATTGCCAGACGGAACAATTAATCGCATACAGAGAGTGAGAGTATCATTAAAACCAAACGCTATTCCTAGAAAGATTATATATTTTGACTTATATAGCAATATTGTACACAATAGCATTTACATTTTAATATTTTTGCAGCCTGGAACGTGTGAGAGAGAAATGATTGGTTGTGGAGATGAAGCCAATTTGGAGCTTTCACCATGCATATTCAACGATGGGAATGCTACAGAACGTTACAAACCTAGATCACGAGAATCGTACTATTCCTCTGAATTCAGCAGGGGACAGCGAGAGTCTTTTTTTAACTCTTTTTTTAAACCTCAAAAACCTGGAAATCTCCTTGATTTTTTCACGGGAACCTAGATTTTTTGTTTGCTTTTAAAATAGTTATTTTATTGAAATGTGAAGAGTAATTAAAATATTTTAGTCTATTATGAAAGAGACATCTCATTCAGAAGAAATATTGCTATACTGAAAAGTTTTTTATTATCAAGATATGGCAACGGCCATACCACGCTGGAAACACCAGTTCCCGTTAGATCACTGAAGTTAAGCAGTGTTGGGCGCGGTTAGTACTTGGATGGGTGACCGTTCGAGAATAATACTACTGCGTTGCTTTTGGCGGTCGTGGGTGTGGTGAGCCCACACTTGTAGTTATTTACTACAAGAAACTATCCACCTAGAAACACTACCCGAATCGGGTAGTGTCACGCTTACCCCTAGAGGCTCGCCGAAAGGGAAACGGCTTAGTGGTATAAAAGATATAATTTATCTTTTGTTCATTACATAATAAATACAGATATTTCAAGGCACTTTTTCTAGAATGGTGCCAATTATTTTATAGATTGTCATTTTATATTTTATATTATTGACTTAAAATTGTCAATAGTTTTGTAAGTTTTATATTTCTTCTCCGTTTATATAGAATGTTAATGTATACATTTTTTGTGATGTTCAATTTACAAATTATAAAAATTATTAGTGGAAAATTTCGATGTTAATTCAGTTTCAGAATTAAAATGAGCCATGCTCATAAGATTTGAAATAATTCAATAACTTCAACGAATACGAAAGGTTTCGCAAATACAGATTTAAGTAAGATTTCACAGATATTTCACGAAGATTTCCAGAATTTCAAATATTTGAAAAAGGCATGTACATCAGGTTTAAAAGATTTCGAACATTTTACAAAGATTTTAAAACTTTAGAGAACCATATTTTAAATGATTTCAACATTTTACAGAAGATTTAGAAAGATTTCACAAGGATTTTAAATATTTCAAAGATTTCAAATAAATGCAAAAGATTTCACAAATATTTTAAAGATTCCATAACAAATTTAATAAAGATTTCAAAATAATACGAGAATTTCAAAGATATCAAAAATGTATAAACCAGATTTCAAAACATTTAAAAGAATTGAAATGATTTCAAACAAACAGGAAAGATTTCAGAAAGATTTTACAAATATTTCAAAGAATTCATAAGAATTTCAATAGATTTCAAGTAATTCAAAGATTTCAAAATATTTCAAAGATTTTGAACGATTTCAATATTTTTCACACGGATTAAAAATATTGCAATGATTAAAAGCGAATACAAAATGTTTTAGAAAGACTACACAAATATTTCAAAGAAATATCATAACAAATTTATTAAAGGTTTTTAAAAAATACAAGAATTTCAAAGATTTCAAAAAGTGTATGGTACACCAGATTTCATAGATTTCAAAAGATTTCAAAATTTTCAATGAGTTCAAACGAGCAAAAATGATTTCACAAACAAAGAATTATTTCACAAATATGTAAAATGTTTCATAATGATTTCAAAAGATTTAAAAAAATTTCACAAATATTTCAAGGATTTCAAAGATTTTACACAAGTTTTCAAACATTCCAACAGAGTTTCAAAGAAATAGCTTATGTTTTGTATGTATAAAAAACAGTTATTTCATTTTTTGATGTAAAAAAAGTAGACATGGAAAAACTTGATTTCTTGACCTGGAAAACCTGGGAAAAACCTTGAATTTTGTTTTTAAGAATCGCTGGACTCCCTGATTCATGACGAGCAGATTAAATCAAGATGCCCTAGAGGTATGCAAAATTACAAATTTACATAAATCTTTTTCATATGTATTATCAATGAAAAATGTATAACGATTTTCTTCATTCTTAAACGATTTATATTGCAATTTTCAGATGTTCGTCGGCTTAGTACGGAAAGCTTGTGGATCCAATGATCATCCTGACTCTCGCATCTTCGCACAAGTTTTTCGCCTTTTAAGTGTTTACTCTCTCATAAAATCGAGAAAAGGAAGCAACGTCGAAGGTTTGGACATCCTCAACAAGATGTTGAATTATAAAGATTTGCAAAAAGAGAAACAGCAATAAACACTGTGCGAAATTTTGGATCAACTCATACTTAAAGATACTCCAGCCGTAGACGAAATTCCAAACTTCTTAGAAAGAGTAAAGGATCACGATGAACGTTTGTGTTTTTCACCAGATTTTCTTCAAAACTAAATAGCCGGCTACGTCGCCTTTCGAGCAAAAAAAATAACGAAATGTCTAGACTGCATAGAAAATGTCCAAACTCAAAGAAAACCGACTGATGAAGAACGTTCTGAAATGATAGATTCCTTTAATCGTGGACGATTACAGTATCCATCAGAGGATCTTTATCAGCTGACGAATAATTTGGAGAATATTATTCTGCATATTTTGGCTGGAGGACAACTCAACCGTGATACATTTTTGCATATCTTGGATAGCCTCGATAACTGTGAAATTCCAAAGGTCGGACGTTCAGAGCATCGTAAAGAATTCATCAAATCAATCACGACCTTTTACTTAATAACGCGATCGCACTCAATCGCGAACGATACAATACCATCCACGATTCTTGAAAAAAGAATTCGAGGAAATGCAGAAAAGACGCTAAACTGTAAATATTTAGTTTACTGTACACTTTTTGCGTTATAATTTTTTCAAATTTCTAAAAGAAACATTTTTTATTCTTGTAGTCGAAGATTGAAGAGTCTGTGATAAATAGAAATTACATTATAGATGCTAAAAGCTTCAATAATAAAATAAAATTGTTTTCACATTAAGCTTCTGTCTTTATTCCTTTATTTTCATAAAATTTTCTGCTTGTGTTGTACAATTTAATTCGCATTCAGCACGTCACATATTGATTACACTACAAACTACTTTATAAATCTGTATATATTACAATTGAACCTACTTCATAACAATTTGTAAAAAATTTATATAAACATGATCTAATGATGTAAAATCACTTTAAAGTAAGTAAACAAAAGCTTGTATGAGTAAATTCCTTAATGAAATTCAGAACTACAAAGCACAATGTTATAATTGTAATGGTATGCTTTAAAAAAATGCTGCATCATATTTTTATAAGTATACGTCTTAAGGGGTTATATCTAGTTATTTTGAGGGATTTTGACTTTTTTTTTGGCTACGTTGATAAAATTTCATTAAAATAGACTACATAGGATCTATTACTATATATTTCTGGGTACTTTTTTCTTAACAAGTTTTAAAAGCTGGGGAAGACATGCCCACTGCTGCAAAACACGTTTTTTTTTTAATTTTATTTGCGGTGAGCATGACAACTTCGTAACAGATTATCTGAAATCGAAAAACCAACGATATTTCATCAGTATATTCTTATACGCAGTTCATCAACGAACCGATTTTTATTTGGACCGAAATTTCCATTTTTTTGGGTGAAACAAAAATTTTGGATCCTCAAAAGTCGAAATTTTTAGAAAAATCAGCGCTATTTTTTTCAATCAAAATTGTTGAAAACCCTCCGTTCTGGAACTGCGTGTAGGAGTATAATAATAAAATCTTGTCGGTTTTTTTATTTCAGATCATTCGTTCCGGGCTTATCATGCTCACCGCAAATAAAAATAAGAAAACGTGTTTTGCGGCACCGGCCATATATCCTAAAGTTTTTAAAACTTTTTAATAAAAAAGTACCCAAAAATATATAGTAATAGATCCAATGTAGTCTATTTTAATGAAATTTTATCAACATTGCCAAAAAAATTCAAAATCCCTCAAAATAACTAGACTTAACCCCTTAAGAAAAGGCAAATTGCGCAAAACATTAAAGCCACTGCCTTCTAAAACGAACTACAAAATCACTCGTAAACGGAATGACCCTACATATTTACAATTCATATTCCACATCCAAACAGTTTCATATATTAACATGAAAATTTATTTATGTGAAATAAAACCTGATTGACATCGTTCACATTTTTCACTCTCTCCACTTGAATATAAGGCCAAAGTTTCTTATTGAGATATATTTCAACGTCCAAATTATCTAATTATTATTTTCCGTTTGGTAACACAATCTTCATCCATGTTCAAAAAAGCAATATAAGGGTATTTGTCATTTCTAAGTATTCCCCATTCACGATCTGAGGGTAAACATACCGAATCTAACTGCTCCCTCAGATAATTGAAAGTGAATTCTGTCGTTTGGGCCAATAGTTCTGCAAATAATAAAATATAATATACTTTTCACAGCACGTCTGCGGAAAGTTCGATTTTCCGTGGCTCCGTAGACTCTGGAAAGTCGCCGATTTCTTAGCTTCCCACTTTACACCACTAGAGTTTATAAAGTATACTACTTTACACCTCTAGAGGTTGTAAAGTAGCCAAGCGAACAACGTAATGAGATGTATAGAAAATACGACTTACATTGATCGTCGTTTTCTAACCGCAATCTGTTACTGTTTCTTACCACTCTGTGGTGTGGTGTGGTGTGGTGTGGCATGACATGACATGATATTAACTATATTTAATATGAATAATTGTAACAACGATTATTATGATTAGTGGTGATCAAAATGAATAAATAAATAGATTCACTTATTTATTGAGAATCTCACTCCGAAAATCGAACTTTTTCCTTAGACTCGCTGTGAAAAGTATTGTACTTGACATGTGAGAAGCAGGCAATCCCCGATTCGTGTGATGTCATCACTCGCCTTCGGCTCGTGACGCCAACTTCACACTCATCGGGAATTGCCTACTTTCCACACTTGTCAAGTAAATAGCTATTTCACTATTCCTTTTATGAGTGTAGAATATTTCAAAAATACAAAATAATCTTAATTCATAATGAATGTTGCTATTCATAATTTAATTTACGCTTTTCTTATCTTCCCTGTACATACATAAATGAATTTATCATAAAAAAATAAGTTCAATTATGGAAATTATTTTACTGTATATTTTTCTTTACTTACCTGTCTTAAATTTCTTATGAGGCAGAAAATTATGCCTTTAAATTAATTATTATTTAATACATGGCCCAATAATTTCATAAATGATATTTGATAATTATTTATTTGAGGTTATATTATTGTATTTTCACGTGGGCGGCCATATTTATTTTATACACATGTTCATACTAGCGCCACGCACGGGAAGTTCAGGTACTTCAGTACTTCGCGAAAAAATATGCTCATTTTTCGTTACATTACTTTGGTCTCCTTGTGTCTATTCTCCATGCTAACCACGTTCTCACTTCCGCCACCAACATGCAAGTCCTATATATATAATTAAAAAAAAGTTAAACAACCACCGCAGGGTACCACTAAGAGCAACTGCCATCTGGAAAAAATGTCAATGGCCCCTTGTAGAACCGCGGTAAAATACACCTATGGCCACGTCTCACATCCGTGAGATGGGTGGTCACAGGGCACGACGAAATCACAACGACAGGCCGGCGAAACCCTCGTGTGTCTTGAGGACACGAAGCGACCTAAGGATGACAGCTTTCTGCATCCATCTCGCAAGAGCCTTGGCATATTTTTGGCACGCGGGTATGGCTTTAAGGTTACGAACCAGCGATAATTTCACACCTCCGAGAGCACCTATCACAAGAACAATTACTCGTACCGAATATTTTGGGTACAGTCGACGCAGCTCTCTTTTAAGGTCTTGATATCTCTCCTCTTTTTCTTTCTCCTTTGCAGTGATGTTGTATTCGGATGGAGCCGAGAATTCGATCACGAATATAGTTCGTTTCTCGAAGTCTTGGAGAACAATGTCAGGCCTCGAGTGCGCAACGGAGACTGCTGCCCGAAAATCGTAGTTCCAGAAAATCTGGCACTTCTCGTTTCGGACAATTGACTCTATATCCCTTGGAGCGTTCGGCAGGGCAGGGTCGCGACCAACACCGTAAGAGCGACAAAGGTGGTAATAAAGTACTCTTAGGGCCGCATTATGTCTATAGATATACGTTGTTCCTGCGCGGGTCGGACACCCCGATAGTATATGTTCTAGGTACTCAGCGTGTGCATGACACGCTCTGCACCTATCACTGGGAACTTCTTGACATAAAATGCGGGCGCGGTATGCTAAGGTGGAGATTACACCGTCCTGGCATGCGAAAATAAAGCCCTCTGTACCTGAATTGAGCCCTGATGATTTGAGGAAAGCAAAAGTTTGCTCCTTCGACAAGGACTGTTTTTCTACATTTCTGTGAAAGTTTTCGTGCATTTGCTTGTCGAGTAGCTCTTGGTGAAATTTTCCAACCTCTGCTTTCTTTACTTCGGCTTTTAGACGTGAAGCATCTAGATGGAGTAATGCACTTTCCTCACTTCTGATGTTAAAGTTCAGGCCAAGGGTCTCAGCAGCTTGCTCCGCGGCTTTGTAAAGGAACGCCCCTTCGCCAATCATCTCGTGGTTTCTGACCATCTTTAGGAGAGGATCTCTGCCATTCGCAACGATGTAAGCTGTACTCAAAACAATTCGGTTATGAAGACACTGGAGATTCAGAAGTCCGCGTCCGCCTTGCTGGCGTGAAATGTATAATCGCGGAACTGACGAATTGATATGCAAGCTTTTATGCATATGCATGATCTTACGCGTGGTGACATCAAGGGCCTTAAGCTCGTTCTTCGTCCATTGAACCACCCCAAACGAGTAGAGTAGAACCGGGACGGCAAGCATGTTAGTCGCAGATACCTTGTTCAACGCCGACAGATTGGAAGACCAAATCTGTCGAAGAAGATGCTTGTATCTGCTTCGGAGAGACTCCTTCACTGATGTTACGTCCTGAATGCGGCTTTGAGGCACACCCAGGTATGTGTAGGTCTCTCCAGTGTTAAGATGTCTAATATCACTTATATCCACGAGCTCAGGTTCCTTGGGAACGCCAGTAATCTTTCCTTTCTTTAAATGAATTTTGGCACACTTGTCCAAACCAAAGTCCATCCCAATCTCTCCTGTGTAGTTCTCGATGATATTTATAGCAGTTTGAAGTTTGCTTTTACCAGCGGCATGCATCTTGCGGTCATCCATATAAAATACATGAGTGACCTTATGCTCACGCTGATTAGTGTCGCCACAGAGGTATCCAGGAGAATTTCGTAGTGCGAGAGATAGAGGCAGAAGTGTGATGCAAAAAAGCAAAGGCCTCATACTATCCCCTTGAAAGACGCCCCTCTGGAAGGTGACCTTGTTCGTCGTCAGACGATGATTCCTAGATGAGATGGTAAATCTAGTTTTCCAAAGAGGCATCAATCCCTCTATGCATCTCACTATGTGTGGATGTACCTTCAAGCTTCCCAAGAGACAGATGATAAGTCTATGAGAGGTTGAATCGAAAGCTTTCCGGTAGTCAATCCAGGCCATTGACAGGACGCGTTGATGGGCGGCAGCGTCTTTACAGACACACCTGTCAATCAGCAGGTTCTCTCGACAGCCTGCTACACCTTTTTTCGAGCCTCGTTGTTCGTACATCTCTCGCCATACAGGCTCAATTCGTCGAACGATCCTGTTGTTTAGGACAGCTGTAAAGATCTTATACAGTGTGCTTAAAAAAGTTATTGGCCTGTAATTCTCTGGTCTGGACAAGTTGCCCTTTTTCGGTAGGAGTATAGTGCGTCCTAACACCAGCCACTGCGGAATGGGCGTCTCCGATTTTAAATATGAGGTGAATATGCGGGCCAAATGTTGGTGTATAGAAGTAAACTTCTTCCACCAAAAGTTCTTGGTACAATCTGGTCCAGCACCGGAAAAGTTCTTCGTGCCTCTAAGTGCTTTTTCACCTCTTCGGCAGTGACTGATGGGCACTCCTCCTCAGATTTTATGAGGCTGTCACAAAACTCCTTGAAGCGGATGATATTGTCAGTATCTTCTTTCAACTCTAGTGTTTTCGGGATCTTGTACACCTCCCTCCAAAAAGTCTCTACTTCCTTGGGCTTGGGTGGATTTTTTACAAAAACAGGGGGATCACTGAAGAGGCGTGATGGGTTAGCAAGAAACTGTTGATTCTCCCTGTTCCATCTCTCCCTCTTCTGTATCCTCCTCCTTGCGTCAGATAACAGCCTTATTTTGTCAACAATATGCTGCTTGATTGTCAGCAGCTTTGACTTGTTCAGTGTGTGGTTCAAGGTCCTTAGTTCTTGGGCGAACTTTCGAACCCCTTCCGTGAACGGTCTACCAGATGTTATGTAGTCAATCACACATTGAACACGGGACGCATCCATTTCAGCCACATCTTGGGGCTTAAGAGGAACTTGCATGTTGATGTTCCTCCTTGTAATGAAATTGCGATCGTCTTCCAGAAGGTGCCTGCTTTCTGCGGTTGGTCTTAATGTCGTTTCATCTTCGTCTGCAGCTTGTTCAAGCAGCGGTTGAGGAAGCGCTCCGCGTACATATCCATTTTTCCGGAGGTAGTCGGCTTGATTTCGCAAAGACTGATGCGAAACGTATTGAAGCTCTGGGTGTTTCTGGTACCACAGAGTATGCATACGCGCCATAAAGCCTCCGCGAACAGAGATAATACTGGCATCGTAGCAGCCTAGCACGTCATTCTTAAATTGATCCGTCCACTGAATGTGGGCGTTTCGCCGGTTCGTCGTCGTGTTTCCATCTAAATTATTTCCAGCAGCCCGAACTCTAGGATGATCGGTATTGTTTGCCGATCCATTGTCGGGTGCTCTGCGCGTTCGATCGTTTTGAACCGCATCTACAACATTTTGGTGGTTTGTTGGTTTCATTGTTGTTCCCACGAGCAGCTAGGGAAAGGATTTGTCAAGCCTTGTAGAGCCCCGCGTGCAAGGATAAGGCTGATACTCTGAGACGTAGCCCGGTATCCCAGAGTCACCGTTAAAGACACCTCACCCAGGTGCCATGCAGCTTTCGGCACGGTTCTCACACCTTCGCTTAGGGGTTATTCCTTCGGGACCATCCCTGGACAATTGTCCGCGACTGCTTATTAATTATTGTAACCATATTCAGCAGAAACCCTTGGTACGGGGACCCTCTATCCGCAACCCGAGGACGCGTTCGGTGGCTTTGTCATAAGCCCGTCGGTTCTATTCCAAGGGAATCGAAACCGAAACCGAATATGTATGTATATATATATATATATATACAGGGTGTCCCAGTACTCAAAAAACATATTTGTATTTTTGAATTCTAACAACAAAATGGCGTCGAAAATAATTATAAAAAAAGTGTTCTAAAGTCAATAATTACCGAGTTATTAACAATTAAAGATTAACCAATCAGAAGCACGCATTAGAAGGTCGACAGTCCATGTGCCATCGACAAGAGTGTGTGCATATGCAAGTTCATTTCGTATAATTTCTCCTCGGATCGCTTTTGCAGTAGGTTGTAACTCTGGTGCAACTTCACACGTCAACGAGATACAAAAATGGAAAAAGATATTTTCCACAATCAACAAAATTCGACAACATTCTCATGAATTCTGTGAATTCCCTGGAAATTTGTAGAATTTTCGAGTACTCAGTGGAATTCTCGTGAATTCTCTTGAGTTTAGCAGAATTGTCTTAGAAACAGCTAAATTCTCTCTAACTTTGTAAAATTCTTTTGATTTTAGCAGAATTGTTTTGAATTCAGCGAAATTCTCTTGAATTTCCTTGCATTTATCATAATCCTCGGGAAACCTGTAAAAACATCTCGTTCATTCGGTAGAAT
>CAKNXH010044499.1:0-24718 GCA_932178445.1 Andricus quercusramuli
ACGAAGCCACCGAACGCGTCCTCGGGTTGCGGATAGAGGGTCCCTGTACCAAGGGTTTCTGCTGTATATGGTTACAATAATTAATAAGCAGTCGCGGACAATTGTCCAGGGATGGTCCCGAAGGAATAACCCCCAAGCGAAGGCGTGAGAACCGTGCCGAAAGCTGAATGTCACCTGGGTGAGGTGTCTCTAACGGTGATTCTGGGAAATCGGCGACTCTCAGAGTATACAGCCTTATCCTTGCATGCGGGGCTCTACAAGGACGGACGAACCCTTCCCCTAGCTGCTCGTGGGAACAACAATGACAACACCAAACATAATTGTAGTAAGTGTGGTTCAAAACAATCGAACGCGCAGGGCTCCCGACAATGGGTCGGACAACAATGCCAACTACCCTACAGTTGGGGGAGCCAATCAAGACGGAGTCAATGCGATTGACCGGCGGAATCTTGTTACTTTTAAGTGGACGGATCAACTCAATGACGGCCAGCTGGAGTGCTACGATGCCAGTATGGTCCCTGAACGAGAAGGTTACATGGCACGACTGCATGCTCTGTGGTGCGAGAAACACCCAGAGCTCTCAGACTTTTCGCAACAACGTCTGCGAAACCATGCCGAGAACCTCCGGAAAAGAGGTTATATAAGCGGAGTGCCTACTCAACCGCATCCAGAACAAGCCGGCAACAGAGAAAGAGAGGCGACACTGAGACCAACCGCGAACAGGCATCCAATAGCGGAAGAACGATGCTTCAGGACCCGGAGAAACATCAACATTCAGGTTTCTCCCAAGCCCAAATATCTGACTGAATTGGATGATGAACTTCGTGGAGATTTTTCCGAAAAATCCGACCTCTGGACTATCAGTTGTGGTGTGTGAAATGCAGCGAGAACTTTGGCAGATGCAAGCCGTAAAACAAAACCAACGGTTCATCAAAAGACCAAAAGAAGAATGCATCAACTCAGCACAAAGATAGGCTGGGCTAGACAGTACGCGTCCCGCATTCAGTGTGTGATTGACTACATAACATCTGGCAGGAATTTCACTGCCAAGGTTCGACGGTTCGCGCGCGAACTGCGGATCCGTCATCACACAATCAACAAATCAAAGCTAATGACCATCAGACAGCATATTGTTGACAGAATACGAATACTATCTAACGCTAGGAGAAGTCTAGAGCGGAGAGAAAGGTGTGTCAGAGAAAGTCAACAATTTTCATCTGATCCATCTAAACTCTTCCAAGACCCTCCAATTACTGTCGACCATCCGCCTAAACCAGAGGAGGTCGAAGCATTTTGGAGAGAAGTCTACGAGGTCCAGCATCCACTTCAAGAAGACTCGAAGAACATAAATAGCTTCAAGGAGCTGTGCAATGCCCTCATAACACCTGAGGAAGAATGCCCACCTATCACTACCGAGGAGGTGAAAAACGTATTAAGAGGCATGAAGAACTTTCCCGCTTCGGGACCAGATGGTATCAAGACCTTCTGGTGGAAGGAGTTTCCTTCTACCCACCAGCATCTGGCCCGAATTTTCACCTCATATCTAAAGTCGGAAGAGCCTATTCCGGAGTGGTTGGTGGAAGGGTGCACAGTGCTCCTGCCTAAGACGGGCAACTTAGCTGACCCTAAGAATTACAGGCCAATAACTTGTCTGAACACACTGTATAAGTCTTCACAGCCATCCTAAATGATAGGATTCTTCGGACAATTGAACCTGTGTGGCGAGAGATGTATGAACAACGTGGCTCGAAGAAAGGCGTAGCAGGATGTCGGGAGAACCTGCTCATCGATAGATGTGTCTGTTAAGAAGCAGCATCCTATCAACGATCTCTATCGATGGCCTGGATAGATTACCGAAAAGCTTTTGATTCAAACTCCCATAGACTTATCATCTGTCTGTTGGAAAGCTTACAGGTTCATCCACACATCGTGAGATGCATAGAGAGATTAATGCCGCTTTGAAAAACCAGATTTACCATCTTATCTGGAAAATATCGTGTGATCACTAAGCGTATCACCTTTCAGAGAGGTGCGTTTCAGGGCGATACCATGAGCCCTCTCCTCTTTTGCCTCACATTATTGCCACTATCTCTCGCACTTCGCCATTCCGAAGGGTACCTCTGCGGCAAACCTGGAAATCGAAAGCATAAGGTAACTCATGTATTTTACATGGATGATCTTAAGCTCTATGCTAGAAATCAAGAGAAACTACATCTAGCTCTAAAAATTGTCACAGAGTACACTCAAGAGATTGGAATGGAGTTCGGGTTAGAGAAATGCGCCAAGGTTAATTTGAAGAAAGAAAAACTTAACGGCATCCCCGAAGATCCTGAACTCGTTGACAGAAGCACTGTACGACACCTTTGCGCTGGAGAGACCTATACATACCTGGGCGTGCCACAAAGCCGCATTAAGGACGTAACATCTATAAAGGATACTCTCCGATGCAGATACAAACGTCTCCTCCGACAGATATGGTCTTCCGAACTGTCGGCGAGGAACAAAGTATCTGCAACGAACATGCTTGCCGTCCCAGTAGTACTCTATTCATTTTAAGTAGTTCCATGGACGAAGGACGAGCTCAGATCCCTCGATATCGGGTCCCGAAAGGTCATGCACGTGAACAGAAGCATGCACCTTAAGTATTCTGTTCCACGACTTTACATCTCACGCCGTCAAGGTGGTCGTGGAATACTGAATCTTGGATGTCTTCACAACAGGATTATTCTGGGTACAGCACATATTGTCGCAAATGGACAAGATCCTCTTCTTAAAATGGTCAGAAAACACGAAGAAGTAGGCAAAGGGGCGTTTCTTTACAAAGCAGCAGAAGAGGCTGCTGAAACACTCGGCCTTGACTTCAATATCAGGGGTGAGCGAAATGCATCAAATCTTATCCATCTTGAATACTCACTCCTGAAGGCCCGGATTAAGAAAGCACAGGAGAAAAACTTCCGCGAAGAGCTCCTCGACAAGAAGATGCACGGCATCTTCCACAAAAATGTGGAAGATCAGTCGATGTCGTATGAGCTGACGTTTGCTTTCCTTAGATCACCCGGATTGAAGTCGGGCACAGAGGGCTTCATTTTGGCATGTCAAGATGGTGTCATTTCCACTCTAGCATACCGTCGCCACATTTTGAGCCAAGATATTCCCGATGATAGCTGCAGAGCGTGTCATGAACACCCCGAGCATCTAGGACACATACTATCTAGTTGTCCAGCTCATGCGGGAACAACCTACATCCAAAGGCACAATGCGGCACTGAGAGTGCTTTATTACCATCTCTGTCACTCTTACGGCATTAGCCCAAATACCTCTCCGCTGAACGCCCCTAGAGAAATAGAGTCAATTGTCGAAAATGAGAAGTGCCGCATATATTGGAACTTCATATTCTCGACAATTGTTTCTGTTGCGCACTCGAGGCCTGACATGGTTCTTCTTGACTTCGAGAAACGAACCATGTTCGTTATCGAATTTTCGGCACCAGCGGACAAAAACGTCACAGCGAAGGAGAAAGAAAAGAAAGAAAGGTATAAAGACCTTATGAGGGAGGTGCGACGGTTATACCCGGAATGTTCTGTTAAGCTAATCGTCCTGATCATTGGCGCTCTTGGAGGTGCCAAGGTTTCACTTGTTAATAGCCTGAAAAGCATCCCTGCGTGTCAACAAAATGCTGAGACACTTGCAGGGAGAATACAGAATACGGTCGTCCTTGGGTCGCTCCGTGTCCTCAGGGTGCACGAGACTTTCACCGGATCATCGTATTGAGTTCGCGCAGACTGTAACCACCCATCTCACGGTCGTGAGACTTGGTTACAGCTGAAATTTTACCGCGATTTCGCTGGGAGCGGGTGCAATTTTTTTTAGATTAGCACCCGCTCCCGGCGAAATCCTGCGGTTGTCCTTATGACAAAATTTTTAACTATATATATATATATATATATATAGGGTGTCCATGTATTCAAAATACATATTTATATTTTCTGATTCCTTGTGAAAAACTGAATGGAAAATGATCTTTAAAAAAATTTGATTAAATGCATAATTACCGAGTAATTAGCAATTAAAGATTTAACAATAAAAAAAATGCGTAAGATAGCCGACAGTCCATGTGCCATCGCTGAGAATGTGTGAGAATACAAGTTCAGAACGTATAATTTCCCCTCCGTTAATTTTTGTAGGAAGTTTTGTCTCTTTGGTGCAACTTCACACTTAAACGAGATTCGAAAATTAAAAAGTATCTTTTTCGTAGCAGCCGAATTAGAAAACATTGCTCGACGATTAAATTGAAATGCATGCGTTGTTTGAAATCTGTAGAATCCTCCAGAATTCTGAGCATTCCGCATAATTCATTCTAGCTCTTTAGAAATAATTACTTTAACATTTTTGAATTACTCTGAACACTTTCGAATACATCGAATTACAATCAAACCTCGTTTATCCGGACGCCTGGAAATGTAAACACCTCGTTTATCGGGATTCGGAGAAGTCTCCCACTACTACCCCCAGCCTCAAGAAGGGTTGCCATGACACCTTGCTGTGTTGTTATTTACGGGTTATGTCAGGTTTGATCGCAAATGATCAAAAAGAATTTTAAATTCCCGCTACTATCACGACGCTCTCACCTTACCCCACTTCAAGTGCTTATGTATAAGGAGCGGTGGTTGGAAGGGGAATATTGTGTCCCGATAAACGAGGTTGCAAGATCCCGATAAGTGAAGATCACGATAAATGAGTGTCCCGATAAACGAGGTTTGACTGTATTCGGAATTTCAAGACTTTTAAATACGAAGAGTATGAACTGTCGGTATGGGTGAAAAAATTGTCGGTACCGGTTTTTGAACCGTAAATGGAATTCAAAGAATTCAAGAAATTTATGGAATATAAGGAATTCACGGAACTTAAGGCGTTCATGGAATTCAAAGAATTCACGGAATTCATGGAATTAACGGAGTTGACGAAATTCACGGAATTCAAAGAATTCGCGGAATTCATGGAATTCACGGAATACATGGAATTCACGAAATTCATGGAATGGCCAGCGGCCATACCACGCTGAAAACACCAGTTATCGTTAGATCACTGAAGTTAAGCAGTGTTGGGCGCTATTAGTACTTGGATGGGTGAACGTTCGGAAATACTGCGTGCTGTTGGCTCGTCGTGGGTGTGGTGAGCCCACACTTGTAGTAGTTATTTACTACAAGAAACTATCCACCTAGAAACACTACCCGAATCGGGCAGTGTCACGCCTACCCCGAAAGGGAAATGACTTGATGGTATACATACATACATGGAATTCATGAAATTCATGGAATTCATGGATTTCACGGAACGCATGGAATTTATAGAATTCATGGAATTCACGGAATTTACGGAATTCACAGAATTCACGAAATTCATGGAATTCAAGGAATTGATGGAATTCACGAAATTCAAATAATTCCTGGAATTCACACTGTCGGCACCGGTAAAAAAGATTACTGGTACCGACAAATTTTTTCACCGGTTTTTGAGCCGTACATGAAATTCAAGGAATTTACTGAATGCAGGGAATTCAAGAAATTCAGGGAATTAACGAAATTCAAGGAATTCACGAAATTCACCCCTTCCAACAGCTCGTGGCGGCTGGATGGTGGCCCTGTGATTGGACACAGAATTTATGATGGTCAAACCCCTACCCGTTTGCGACACTTTGTGGGTGCTCAAAGGCACCCCTGTGACTAGTCACAGAAATAATGTTGGTCAAAGCCCTATCCCTGCATCTCTTTGATTCGTCTTCTGTGATCAATCGCAGAAATAAGTTCAGTTTTACCCCTAAACTATTCTAATTTTTGTTTGTCTGCGACGTCAACTAGCAAGATAGCCGATATTAAAAATCAAACAGTAGATCGAACACATGGGGAAAAAATTAATTCTTTAATATTTTCGCCGGCATTTTAAGCTCTATCGACAAATTTTTTTTACAAGTACCGACAACTTTTGATTACCGTCACCGGCTTTGCATACACAACCCTTTAAATACTGTTAATTCCTCCGAATTCTCCGGAAATCTCCGAAGTTTGATACAATCATTGCAGTGTTTCTAATTCTTTCACAATTAGTCTAGTTAGTGGACTGCTGAGCTAGCAGTGAATGAAGATGTACTTCTTAATTAAATTCCGCAGAATTCTCACGACTTTTGTACAATTCACTTCACAATGTTTTTTTTTTTTTATTAATTCAAAGTGTTTTTAATACTTTTCAACCTAATACAGATTAAACTATTCGAAACTCGAAGATTCTTGAATTCCCGAAATTCCTCTGAGTTCGCTGAATTCTACTAAATCCATCGCAACTTTCGTAATTCTTAACCAATAAGTCAAGTTAAGACGACGGCCTAGCTACCAGTGAATGAGGATCTACTCGTCTTTTGAATTTCCCAAAGTTGTCACGAATTCTGTGGAATACCTTTCAACACTTTAGAATTGATTCAAAGAATTTTAAATACTTTTCACAATATGAAAATATGCAATCATCAGTTTAGAATATGTAGAAAGACTTATAAATCCTACAAATTCTTCAGACTTTTTCTGAATTCTAATAAAATCATAGCACTTTTCCTAATTATTTCCCAATTAGTCAAGTTAGGGAGTCGGCGTAGGTACGACTGAAGGAGATATACCCTTCATTTGAATTACACACGATTCTATCAAATTCTGTAGAAATACATTCAATACTCTTAAATTATTGGAATCATTTTTAAATACTTTTCAAGCTACGATAATACACATTGAATTATTTGTAATTGAAAGGCTTGTAAATTCTACAAATTTCTCTGAATTCTTCAGGATTCTACTAAATCCATAGCCCTATTCCTAATTATTTCCAAATTAGTCAAGTTATTTCGACGGCTTACCTACCGCTGAATGAAGATCTAATCGTTACTTCTATGTTGCTCTCGAATTGCGTTGAATTCCCCTCAAAAGTTCTGAATTCACTTGAAGAATTTTTTTAAACTTTGAAGGAATGAGAACAAACATTGAATTCTTTGGAATTTAAAAACATTTAGTCTTGCTTTTTATAACCGGAAATAAGGAACTAACTTTGATAGACATTTTCAATCGTCTTCTTCCTAAGTTTTTTCAGTAGTTTTTCGACTGGAGAATCCAAAAAAGCGTGTTCTTTTTCGAAAGAAGAAGTTTACGACCTTTTAGAAAAGTGTGGAATGTTTAGAATATACTATCTTGGATTTTACAAGCGAAAGTAAGGAACTTCTTTTGACAGATATTATCAATCATCTTTTTGTCAAGTTTCTTCAGTAGCTTTTCGTATGCAGAATCCAATCAACGGAGCCTGGTTTTGATGGCAGGCGCTTACGAGCTTAAAAAAATGGGTTAATGTTCAAAATTTACAATATTGCTTTATGTAACAGAAAATAAGGAACTGGCTTTGATAGCCATTTTTAATCGTCTTTTTCCCAAGTATTTTCTGTAGTTTTTTGACTGGAGAGTCCAAACAAACGTATTCTTTTTTGACGGGAAAGATTTACGAGCTTTTAGAGAAGTGTGATTTGTTAAAAAATTTTATATCTTGTTTTTTATAAGCGAAAATAAGAAACTAGCTTTGACAGACATTATCAATCGTCTTTTTCTCAAGTTTTTTTCAGTATTTTTTCATCTGCAGAATTCAATGAAGAGAGCCTGGTTTTGATGAGAGGCACTCACGAGCTTCAATAAAATGGCTTGATATTTAACATTTACTATCTTGCTTTTTATAACCAGAAAGAAGAAGCTAGCTTTGATAGACATTTTCAATCGTCTTTCCCTAAAATTTTTTCAGTCGTTTTTCAACAGGAGAATCCAAACAAGCGTGTTCTTTTTTGACGGAGACTCTTGCGAGCTTTTAAAAAAGTTGTGAATTCTTTTGAGGTTATGAAACTACCTGTTATTTACAGACAAAATTAACAACTTTAGATCACTTGTTTAGAACGTCGCCTTCCTTGGGAATCAAACCGAAGGGTCTATGACAAAGCTACCAAACGCATCCTCGGGTTGCGGATAGAGGGTCGATGTACCAAGGGTTTCTGCTGAATATGGTTACAATAAAGAATAAGCAGTCACGGACAATTGTCCAGGGATGGTCCCGAAGAAATAACACCTAACCGAAGGCGTTCGAACCGTGCCGAAAGCTGAATGACACCTGGGTGAGGTCTCAAACGGTGACCAGAGATAACGGGCGACCTATCAGATTATCAGCCTTGTCCTTGCATGTGGGGCTCCAAAAGGATGGACGAACCCTTTCCCTAGCTGCTCGTGAGAACAACAATGACAACACCAAACATAGTTGTAGTAAGTGCGGTTCAAAATAATCGAACGCGCAGAACTCCCGACACTGGGTCTGACAACAATGCCGAATACCCTAGAGTTGGGGGAGCCAATCAAGACGGAGTCAATGCGATCGACCGGCGGAATCTCAATACTTTCAGGTGGACAGATCGACTCAATGACGATCTGCTAGAATGCTACAATAGCAGAATGGCGCCCGAGCGAGAAGGTTACATGGCACGACTGCAGGTTCTGTGGTGCGAGTAACAACCCGAGCTCTCGCACTTTTCGCGTCAACGTCTGCGAAACCATGCCGAAAAACTCCGAAGAAGGGGCTATGTAAGAGGAGCGCCTCCTCTACCGCAGCCAAAACAAGCCGGCAACGGAGAAAGAGTGGCGGCACTGAGACCAACCGCAAACAGGCATCCAATAGACGAAGAACGATGATTCAGGACTCAGAGACACCTCAACATTCAGGTTTCTCCCAAACCCAAAGATCTAACTGAGCTGGATGATGAGCGTCGTGAAAATTTTTCCGAAGAACCCGACCTCTGGACTATCAATTGTGGTGTATACAGTGCAGCGAGAACTTTGGAAGATGCAAACCGAAAAACAAAATCAACTGTTGATCATAAGACCAAAAGATGAATACATCAACTCAGCACAAAGATAGACTGGACAGGACAGTACGGGTCCCGCATTCAGTGTGAAATTGAATACATAACATCTGGCAGGACTTTCGCTGCCAAGGTTCGAAAGTTCGCGCGCGACCTGGGATCCGTCATCACAAAATCAACAAGTCAAAGCTACTGACCATCAGGCAGCATATTGTTGACAGAATACGAGTACTATCTAACGCTAAGAGAAGTCTAGAGGGGAGGAAGAGGTGGGTTAGAGAAAATCAACAGTTTTTGTCTGACTCATCTCGACTCTTTTAAGACCCTCCAGTTACTGTGGACCATCCGCCCAAACCAGAGAGGGTCGGAGCATTTTGGAGAGAAGTCTGCGAGGTCCAACATCCACTTCAAGAAGACTCAAAGAACATAAATAGCTTCAAAGTGCTGTGCAATGCCCTCATAATAGCTGAGGAGGGATGCTCAACTATCACTACCGTGGAGGTGAAAAACGTACTAAGAGGCATGAAGAACTATTCCGCTCCCAGTCCAGATCATATCAAGACCTTCTGGTGGAAGAAGTTTCCTTCAACCCACCAGCATCTGGTCCAAATTTTCACCTTATATCTAAAGTCGGAAGAGCCTATTCCGGAGTGGTTGGTGGAAGGGCACACAGTGCTCCTGCCGAAGACGGGCAACTTAGCTGACCCTAAGAACTACAGGCCAATAACTTGTCTGAACATACTGTATAAGATCTTTGCAGCTATCCTAAAAGATGGGATTCTTCGTACAATGGGACCTGTGTGGCGAGAGATGTATGAACACCGCGGCTTAAAGAATGGCGTAGCAGGATGTCGGGAGAACCTGCTCATCGATAGATGTGTTTGTAAAGACGCAGCATCCTATCAGCGATTCCTATCGATGGCCTGGAATAATTACCGGAACGCTTCCGATTCATCCTCCCATAGACTTATCATCGATCTGTTGGAAAGCTTGAAGGTTCATTCACACATCGTGAGGTGTATAGAGAGATTAATGCCGCTTCGGAAAACCAGATTCACTATCTCATCTGGAAAACAGCGTGTGATCACTAACAGTGTCACCTTGCACAGAGGTGTATTCCAGGTTGATACCATGAGCCCCCTTCTCTTTTGCCTCAAATTATTGCCACTGTCTCTCGCACTTCGTCATTCCGAAGGGTACCTCGGTGGCAAACCAAGAGATCGAAAGCATAAGGTCACTCATGTATTTCACATGGAAGATCTCAAGATCTATGCTAGAAATAAAGAGAAACTACATCAAGCTCTAAAAATTGTCAAAGGTTACACTCAATAGATTGGAATGGAGTTCGGGTTAGAGAAATGCGCCACGGTTAATTTGAAAAAAGAAAAACCTAATGGCATCCCCGAAGACCCAGAGCTCGCCGATAGAAGCGCTATACGACACCTCAGCGCTGGAGAGCCCTATACATACCTGGGCGTGTCACAGAGCCGAATTCAGGACGTGACATATATAAAGGATACTCTCCGTAGCAGATGCAAACGTCTCATCCGGCAGATTTGGTCTTTCGAACTGGCGGCCAAGAACAAAGTACCTGCAACGATCATGCTTGCCGTCCCGGTAGTACTCTATTCATTTGGAGTGGTTCCATGGACGAAAGACGAGCTCAGATCCCTTGATATCGGGACGCGAAAGGTTTTGCACATGAACAAAAGCAGGCACCTTGAGTGTTCTGTTCCGCGACTTTACATCTCACTTAAACACCAGGAGTGAGCAAAATGCATCAAATCTTATCCATCTTGAATACTCACTTCTGAAGGTCCAGATTAAGAAGGCACAGGAGAAAAACTCCCGCGAAGAGCTCCTCGACAAGAGGATGCACGGCATCTTCCACAAAAATGTGGAGGATCAGTCGATGTCGTATGAGCTAACGTATGCTTTTCTTAAATCATCCGGATTGAAGTCGGGCACGGAGGGTTTCATTTTGGCGTGTCAAGATGGTGTCATTTCCACTCTAGCAACTCATAGCGGGAACGACCTACATCCAAAGGCACAATGCGGCACTGAGAGTACTTCATTACCATCTCTGTCACTCTTACAGAATTGGCCCAATTACCGCTCCGCTAAACGCTCCTAGGGAAATAGAGTCAATTGTCGAAAATGAGAAGTGCCGTATATACTGGAACTTCATATTCTCTACAATTGTTTCTGTTACGCACTCAAGGCCTGACATAGTTCTCCTTAAATTCCAGAAACGAACCATGTTCGTTATCGAATTGTCGGCCCCAGCTGACAAAAACCTCACAGCCAAGGAAAAAGAAAAGAAAGAGAGGTATGAAGAACTTATAAGGGAGTTGCGACGGTTAGGCCCTAAATATTCTGTTAAGCTAATCGTCTCAATCATCGGCGCTCGTGGAGGTGCCAAAGTTTCACTGGGTAATAGCCTGAAAAGCATCCCCGTGTGTCAACAAAATGCTGAGACACTTGCGAGGAAAATGCATAAGGCGGTCGTCCTTGAGTCCCTCCGTGACCTCAGGCCGCACGAGAATTTTGCCGGATCATCGTACTGAATTCATCGCAGACTGTAACCACCTATCTCACGGTCGTGAGACGTGGTCATCTTTTCGATGACGATTGTTTTTCCAAATAAAATTCTATGTCCTGTTTCGATATGGTGCTCAGCTACTGCTGATTGCGTGAAACGTTTAAGCCTGTCTTTACTTTCATGTTCCTTTATACGTTGACTTACCATTTTCCCGGTTTCTCCAATATAGATTTTGCCACAAGAATAAGGGATTTTATATACTCCCGGATCACTAGAAAGTTCCTTTTTATCTTTAGGGTTGTTAGAAGTTGTCCTATTTTCGCAGGTGGCTTAAATATGGTTTGGATATTGTGTTTGTTGAGAATTCTTCCTATTTGTTCTGTGATACCTTGAATGTAGGGTAGGATGGTGGTCGTTTTTCTCTCTCTCTTTAGTAGCTTGTATAAACTTGTTTTCTTGAGTGTATTTTCTTATTGCTTTATTACTTTGTTTGTTTGTGTAATCGTTTTGCATTATGATTTGTTTAGCATTTTGTAATTCCTTTTGTAAGTTGTCTTTATCTGTTATGGAGACAGCTCTGTATACAAGGGAATTGATGACCGATTGCTTTTGAGATGGTTGGTGGTGGGAGGAAGCATGCAGGTATCTCTTTGTATGCGTGGGTTTTCTGTAAACTTCATGTCCTAATGTGTTATCGGGTCCTTTATAAACTAGTACGTCCAAGAAAGGTAATTTTCCGTTTTGTTCAATTTCCATAGTGAACTGGATATGAGGGTGTATTTGCCTGATGAAATCGAAAAATTTGTTCAGTTCGTCTAGTCCATGTCTCCAGATGACAAAAGTGTCGTCAACGTAACGGCACCAAAATTCCGGTTTAAGCTTGGATTTGTTAAAGATTTCAGTTTCTAGAATTTCCATAAAAATCTTGGCTATTACAGGTGAGATTGGAGATCCCATTGCTGCTCCTGAGGTTTGTTCGCAGAATTGGTTATTGAAAGAGAAATAGGTATTAGTGAGACAGTGTTCTATTAAAGGTGTGAGATTGGAGGGGAAATTTCTAAAGGATTTAATAACATCCAATGTATCAGAGATTGGTACTTTTGTAAAGAGAGATACTACGTAGAAACTTACTAGGATGTCTTGGGGTTGCATGTGAATCTGTTGTATTTTTCTGATGAAGCCAAAAGAGTTTTGGACATCATAATATTACCCGCAGACAAAGGCAACACAACAGCAATAATGAATAAATAAGACTATAACAACAAAATCATGGACCTTCTTACTGAAGATACATATAAAAAACTTAAAAAAGACCCCACAAAAACAATAGCCAGAACAAAAAGCCTCCTAAAAGACTCAAATCTTGACAGCGATACAATATCTAAATTAAAACCTACTAATCCCATCCCTCCAAAACTTTACGGACTCCCAGAAATGCACAAAAACAAGATCCCACTCAGACCGACCGTCAGCGCTAAAATCTCACCAACATGAAACCTAGCACGCTTTCTCGCCAAAAAACTTAAGCCTTTCACAGGAAACTCTTTGAACACGTCCAAAACTCTTTTGACTTCATCAGAAAAATGCAACAGATTCACATTCAACCCCAAGTCATTCTAGTAAGCTTCAACTTAGTATCTTTCTTTACAAAAGTACAAATCTCTGATACAATCGATATTATTAAATCCTTTACAAACTTCCCCTCCAATCTCACACCTTTGATAGAACACTGTCTCACTAATACCTATTTCTCTTTCAATAACCAATTCTACGAACAAACCTCAGGAGCAGCAATGGGATCTCCAATCTCACCTGTGATAGCCAAGATTTTTATGGAAAATCTAGAAAGTAAAATCTTTAACAAATCCAAGCTTAAACCGGAATTTTGGTGCATTACGTTGACGACACTTTTGTCATCTGGAGACATGGACTAGACGAACTAAACAAATTTGTCGATTTCATCAATCAAATACACCCTAATATCCAGTTCACTATGGAAATTGAACAAAATGGTAAATTACCTTTTTTGGACGTACTAGTTCATAAAAGATCCGATAACACATTAGGACATAAAGTTTACAGAAAACCCACTACATACAAACAGATACCTGCATGCCTCCTCCCACCACCACCCATCTTAAAAGCAATCGGTCATCAATTCCCTTGTATACAGAGCTGCCTCCATAACAGATAAAGATAACTTACAAAAGGAATTACAAAATGTTAATCAAATCCTGATACAAAACGATCACACAAACAAACAAATTAATAAAGCAATAAGAAAATACACTCCAGAAAACAAGTTAACACAAGCTACTAAAGAAAGAGAGAGAAAAACGACCACCATCTTACACTACATTCAAGTTATCACAGGACAAATAGGAAGAATTCTCAACAAACACAATATCCAAACTATATTTAAGCCACCTGCGAAAATAGGTCAACTTCTGAACAACCCTAAAGATAAAAAGGAACCTCTCAGTGATCCGTGAGTATATAAAATCCCTTGTTCTTGTGGCAAAGTCTATATTGGAGAAACCGGGAGGGCGGTGAGTCAACGTGTAAAGGAACATGAGAGTTAAGTCTGGCTAAAACATTTCACGCAATCAGCAGTAGCTGATCATCATATCGAAAGAGGACATAGCATTTTATTTGACAAAACAACCGAAGTCGCAAAGACGTACAATGTTTTTCCATGAAAAAATAGAGAAGCAATCGAAATCTTAGAACACCCTAAGAACATCAATAGGGACAATGGATAAACTTGATTGGCCAATCAAGTTCAACCAGTCCCCACCATGGGGCGCTATGGCCAATCACAGGCATCGTAGAGAATACATATATAAGAGCAACATAACCTGAAACTTTAGTTTTAGGTCAGCCCTGAAGAAGTGAACTGCAACGTTCACGAAACGTCGGCAACATTCATAGTTTCGCACACGATGGAAACCCGAAAAATCTTTAAATTTTAAAATTAAAAATTAAAAATTTAAATTTATCATATTGAATCATCGTGAAAGTATTAAGTCTATTATTAAAGACTCAAATATTATAAATGAGCATAACTTCCTTAATCTTCAATGAAGTGTATTAATATTATAGATCAATCGATTTGTCTCGAATCAAGTAATCTTTTCCGTTCTTGCATCAATTTTGAATTATGCTAGTGAAAAAAGTTTTACTATAAAAAATCGTATTTTCAAATATTTTGTATTACCATAGCTTTCTTACTGTTCAATAGAACGTATAAATGCTATGGCTCGATCGATTCATCTGAAACTAACACAACTTCTCTATTCTCGCATCAACTTTAAATTATGAAAATGAAAAAATTTTTACTATGAAAATCGATTTTAGAAATATATAAATCACCGTAACTCCCCTACTCTTCAATAAAATGTATTAATATTGTAGGTCAATCGAATCGACTCGAATCTACACATCTTTTCTAATCTTGCATCAACTTTGAATTATGCTAATAAAAAAAGTTTTACTATAGAAAACCGATTTACAAAATATATAAATTACCATAACTTCCCTACTCTTTAGTAAAATGTATTAACATTATAGGTCAATCGATTTGTCTCGAATCAAGGAATCTTTTATATTCTTGCATCAACCTTGAATTATGCTAATGAAATTTTTTACTATAAAGAACCCATTTTAAAAATATTATTGAGTGCTAAAAAAAATGCAACAAATATTTTTAGAAATCCTTCGGTCAGTCTCAAGATATTAGTGAGGAAAATAAGACCTTCAAATTTCATCAATTTATCTGCAACCCTTTTCTAGTTATCCTGTTCACAAAAAGGCGTGACATCCACACATACACACACGCATCCACATATCCGCACAGGCATCCACACACACACACACACATACACTGCCGGAAATTGCTTAGAACATTGTATTAGATATATTTAAATAGAGGAAGGTGTAATTGAAAGAATTTGAAAATTTTTGAAAATGTTACTATTACAAAGCTTCTTCTATAAGGAAGCAAAAGGATTCTGGATTCCCCGTACCTTGTTGCGTCCCGAAATTTTACAAAAAATCGATGTAACGCCTAGCTAGGCGCAACCCACCTTACTTTACGTCTGACAGGCTAATTCCATCAACTACAAGCCATAGCGTTACCGATCTTCTCTGAGTTTAAACCTAGGAATGGTAACTGTACTACGGTTGGTAAGAAAGAGACCTCAATATACTTAAAGTATTACCATGAAAGGATAAGAACTCAAAGAATACCGATGACTTAGCATACGTTCGGTAAAGAAGAGATTGTAATTGCAGACTGTACCGCTATATAATAATTAAGTATATTTAATGACATACAAATGTATGCATATTCCTAATAATCCATTAGAAAACTAACTCTGATATATAACAATATAAACTAACATATGGAAAATGAATACACGTGTATGTCTAAATTAGGGTAACAATTTATCAACATAATGTCATATCACTGTTATTGTTAAAGTATAACCCACCTAGTGTAGAAACATGCGTATAGTCAGACAAGACGGTAACTGAAAGTGTCTGACTAAACGCATTACACATAATTAAGTTAGTAGTAGACTTCATATTCTTGAAAGGTCAAGAGTCGAGATGGGCAACCGCTTTCCACGGTTGCTGACGATAGCATAAATCATTCAACGTTTAATGGTATTAGTTACCCACTAGCATCGCTCACAAACATTGAGCGGAACTAGATACGAGTAATATTATTAATAGAAACTTGCCGATTTCAAAAGTTAGAAACGTGCCGATTTCAAAAGTTGGATAGGTGCCAATTTCAAAAGATGAAACGTGCCGATTTCAAAAGTTCGATCGCCCTATCCCTAGCATGGAGAAACCATCATATATAAACCCCAGAGACATCCTTGTCAATTGTCTTACATTCTCGGCAGTATATACTGTTCACTTTGATCTACGATTAACGAATCGCTTTGACAAAGTCGCAGCTTCTAACTCATTGTGACCAAAGAAACACTCTGAATAAGTCGCGTACTTTCAAGTTCAACTCAAAATAGTTAAAGTGTTCAAGTCCCGAACTAAGTCCCCTTGGCTGAGACTTTCGGTCGTTGCAGAGAAACTTTTCGAATAAAGTCCGCGGTGTTAAAGTTCGTGAAAGGACTCACTATTGAATTACTTTCAAGTAAATTCAAATTCTCATCCGGTAAAACTCCGACGGTGTTTTACAAACAATAAGGAGATCCAACCGACAAAACAACTCATTCTCTTGCCCTTTCAAGCATCGAAAGGTATATGTAAGTCTATTTCATGTAACTTTTAACTTTATTCTTATGCTTTACAATAAAGCAACTATTCAAGCAACCATCTCTCACTCATTTCAAACACTGTCTTACCAGCCTGACAAAATGAGCACACTGGTCTCGCTCTTTTCCTATTTTCCATTCTACCCTCGCCTATTGCTCGGGACGTGACAACCTTAGTGTTAGAGCATCTGACCGGAAATCAGTATTCGTGGTTTTCGAATTCAACCGGATCTAGAGAAACTTTTTCACAATGAAAATTTTTAATAACTTATTATCGCAAATAATATGTAATATTTATTATTACAAAATTACCAATTGGTCTAGTGCAATTTGAAATCTTGATTTTTCCAAATCCTCACTGGCCGACACCATTTTACATCAAAAATTAAAGTTTTTAAGACTTGAAAATATATGTCTACATAGATTATTATTTCTAATAGCTTAACGTATGATTTTAAGAAAAAGGATTCTCAATTCGCCGTAGCTTAGTGGTGGAACATCTGACCGGAAATCAGTCGGCCATCGAAGAGTTACAAGGAGAAACGAAAGACGATTGATAACTGCCAAAGTACATGGACGAGTCAATTATTACTTTGCCAGACTGGCGTAGAGAAAATAGGGACTCTGTGATCCCAGGATTAAGGGAGGCGTTACCATTGATTCCTCCTTTTCTCCGGAATGTTTTTGCTGTGTTCTTGAAATAAATTGTGTATTATATTGTGTTCTTTCAGTATGGGTTATGAGAAGATATCTGTCACGATGATTAATAGTTAAATGGGTCTAGAAATTCAGGCAGACGCCATGAAGAATTTAGTGGGCCTCTTGCTACTAAGATTTTCGAGTAGTTTAAGCTTTTCTTCGTGCACTTTTAGTTGTTAGTCAGTTAGTTTAGTAATGAAACTTTGATAACTTATCTTGCGTTGATCTAAGAGATTCTTTTAGATATGTTAGTCATGGTTTGGGTCTAAACCCCTTTTTGTAAATTCACATGTTATGCCTTCTGTATTAATACCATTCCAAAAATTAATTAAACTTGACATAATGTTTCTATTTTTACAAAAAATAAATTCTGGATTACTTTTATCGCCCCCACGAATCCCTCTGCCCTGAGCTAAGGACTTAATATAACAGATACTAGATTTATAAATTTGAGCAAATTTGAAATTTTTTGGAGTGACGCCGAAGAGGTGTCTGGCGCCTAACAGGTAAGTATAGCATCCAGTTACTTTCTGTTCCTACGTTTTCGCTGCTGTTTTGTAGAGATGCTCCCAGCTTATGTCCCATAAGACTGGGAAAGTCGTTATAATATATTATTTTGACTTTATTTGAAAACTGAAAATAGTTCATGAAGTTTCAATTAAATTCACGGATTTTTCTCACCGATTGCAGCAGCGGATTATCCGCCTGAATACTAGCAATTATAATATAATACAGAAATAAATATAATAAATTAAATTAACAAAATACAAGAAAATTTGTGTGCAAGCTTGATACTGTATCATGATATTAAAATTTTTTATCAGAAGAGAAGGGCGCAGCTCACCTCAAAGTTTTGAAACGGCCCTGCTGAGCGAGAAAAGGTCGTAGACACATCTGGGGATAACTTCTACCTGCTACTTTTTTTCTACCCTTTTTTTCGTACACCTTTCTTCCTACACTATTTTTACTGCTGTGGCACGTGCCTTGCCTCATTAAACTCAAGATCATCCTGAGCGACTTTCATCGCGAAAATATAATTTTTATTCACTTTCATGGAAATTATTGGAATCAGTGTACATTACCATACAATTCAAGCCATTAAACGGCGCTATAGCTCCATCCAATTCCTAAATAAAATCCTTCAACAGAAATGCTGGCAAAAACGACATTTTTGAATATTTTCAAATTTTAAGATCACTACTTCATTCTAAACATTTTGGAGAACACACCAGAATTTTTTAGATTTTTTTCCAACATATTATTAGCCCTGGGATCTTGTGAAAGTACAGGTCTCAGATCACTGGGCCTACTCAAAGCATTTTTACTTGTACTTTGTTTAACAGCTCTGAACGAAAATATTTTACAAAAATTTTATAAACACCATTTTGTACAGAAAACTAAACAGATTCGTTTAATCGTTATTAGAACCTTCTGTCATTTTTTTCTGCGGAGATATTGCCTTCTTAATTCAACGGCGACCGATTTTTTCCAGCGATATTAGGTATCGCTACTGGAAGAATTGGAGCCGCCCTAGATTTGGCAGTCAAAGAGGCTACTTGTCCAGTTCCGTCCTCCTGAATAATGCGTAGGTACACGGCTCCTGCATAGGCTCTGCTCGAAGCATCAGAAATGCTTCGAAAAGTTCGCAACCTAAAATTTCAGGGCTTTGACCAATCCATCGCGGTATCTGAAAAGCTTTAAATTCAGTAAGACTATTCTAATATTCAGACCAATGCTCCTCTGAGTCTGTGGGTAACGGCTCATCCCACTGAATTTTTTGAAACCATAGCTATTGCATTAGGCGCATAGCGACTATTACTACCGGAAATAGCCAGCCGAGTGAATCATATAACTTTGCTATAACAGAAAGAATTAGGCGCTTAGTCGGAGATTCCATAGGTCAGGACTTTACTTTGAATTGGAAAACATCAGATGTAGGATCCCGTTGCAAACCTAGAACTTTAAATTCAATCTCCTCCTCTATATGAAAATCAAACGCTCTCTCATGAGTTCCTGATGGACAGTCTGATAATAGTAACACATTATTAATTGCCCATTTCCTTAGATGGAAACACCCCTGTCTAAACAGTTGAATAACTTGTGTTCTTAATTCTCGAGCTTCGTTTTTTTTCATCAGCGCCAAAAAGTACATCATCTACAAAAACATAATTTTCAAAAACTAATTTGGCTGCAGGAAACTTAAAACCCTCATCAGTTGCTAACTGTTTGATAACCAGGGCCTATTTCTGTTTTGAATCAAATCTGTATATGCAGTAAAAAATTGGTACAAAAAATTTACACAAGAACTAATGACATTAGATAATTTATAATTCGAAACACAGATTTGATTCAAGACATGAATAGTCCTGATTATCTAGAGAATATGTAATTCTATTGTTTATGGAGCGAAATGAGGCAATTTACTTTTGAGGTTCAGTCATTATTTCAGCACCCTTAAGCCAAAATAATGGATTTGCACAATATTGGCTATTATGCACTTTTGTAACCTGAAATTGTGCCAGCATGATTTTCAATATGTTAATTACCTGCATAATATTAAGAAGAAATAAGAACGCAAGTAATGTCAATGCACTGAGAGCTGCTCCATGTCCTTTGCCTGCTCCCTTCGAACTTCTGAAACAAATGAGCACACAGTTACTGAACCGTAGCATTGTGCATATTTCAGGAATTCTGACCCTCCAGCCCCCTATCTTCGTGATGCTTTTCCCATTTCACAGTAAGAAGAAACTGACGGTACCTATGGAAACTTGGTGGAGACAGAACTAAACTTTAAAATAGTGTTTGAAATATTACGCTAATAGCATTATAATTAATAAATTTCATGTAAGAACCGCCTGAACATGATAATTCAGAATAAGGAGTGATTCAAGAGCTGACTTGCGAAGCTTATTTGAAATTATATCATATTCTTTCAATCAAGAGAACAAAGAAACTCCCACCATAGCAATAAAGAAAGACAACCTCCGATACTGCCTACCATAATGCACGTGCCTATATTCCAAAAGAAAGAACTAAAGTCTTGAATTTCAATACAGTGCGCGCTTATATTCAAATTTATCTCGTATCACCTTTAGAAAGCGACGTTCCGAGACTCAATAAGTTGCACGCGTACATTCGAGACTACGAGAAAATTTAGGCTGAGGTATATGATAATCTGTAAAAAGGCAATCAAGTCATGTTTGGCAACGAGAATGTTGCTTACAGCCGGATTTCAATTCTCCGAATAATCAGTTTTTACCACCTTTATAGCAAGTCAGCTTTCATCATCCATTGCACTATTCAGTTTATTTATTATTCCATGTTCTTTGTCTGTGCTACCAGTCAGCTCAATCTTGACAGCCTACGGCATCATACTCAGGGAAAGCCTATAAAACTTCACTACAGTGCGAAACTGAGTGATTGCCCAAATTTTGAAAAACTGCAAGATGGCGGCTGGTAAAATTTGAAGAAAAAAATTGTATTTATGAATTTTCAACTAAAGGTTCAAGTATAATGAGATAAGAAAATATGGGATTTTTCGAAAATTTCAATTTAAAAAGAAATTTACACGACTTAATAGAAGGCAATTAACACACGTGAAATCATCATTTTTCTTCAGTTTAATTAACACAAATGACGGCAGATAGCGCTGGCTAAGGTTAAAAACGCAAAATTTTCTTCATTTTGACAATGTTAAAGCCTTCTTCTGCATGGGTAGTAGGCTTGTCAACGTCTAATGTTTTTACTTATTTCAGACATATGCCGCATCCCTAAACCTGACCCATTGTCGGGTGCCCTGCTCGTTTGTTTGCTTACGCCTTAGCTTTGAGCTTTTACACTCTCATTAGAGAAGGTAATAGATTTACGTGTATGTTCATTTTTGTTCTGTTAGCGCGATAACTTTCGAAAGAATTCAAAAATTGGATTGGGCTTATATATATATAGTTAAAAGTTTGTCATAAGGACAACCGCAGGATTTCGCCGGGAGCGGGTGCTAATCTGAAGAATTGCACCCCCTCCCAGCGAAATCGCGAAAACAATTCAGCCGTAACCACGACTCACGACCGTGAGATAGGCGGTTACAGTCTGCGATGAATTCAATACGATGATCCGGCCAAAGTCTCGTGCACCCTGAGGACACGGAGCGACCCCAGGACGACCGTCTTCTGCATTCTTTCCGGAAGTGTCTGAGGATTTTGTTGACACACAGGAATGCTTCTCAGGCTATTAACCAGTGAAACTGTGGCACCTCCAAGAGCGCCGAAGATTAGGACGATTAGCTTAACAGAATATTCGGGGTATAACCGTCGCAACTCCCTTATAAGATCTTTATACCTCTCTTTCTTTTCTTTCTCCTTGGCTGTGACGTTTTTGTCAGCTGGTGCCGAAAATTTGATAACGAACATGGTTCGTTTCTCGAAGTCAAGGAGAACTATGTCAAGCCTCGAATGCGCAACAGAAACAATTGTCGAGAATATGCAGTTCCAGTATATATGGCACCTCTCATTTTCGACAATTGACTCTATTTCTCTAGGAGCGTTTAGCGGAGCGGTATTTGGACTAATTCGGTAAAAGTGACCGAGATGGTAATGAAGCACTCTTAGTGCCGCATTGTGCCTTTGGATGTAGGTCGCTCCCGCATGAGTTGGACAACTAGATAGTATGTGTCCTAGGTGCTCAGGGTGTGCAACACACTCTGCAGCTATCATCGGGAATATCTTGGCTCAAAATCTGGCTACGGTATGCTAGAGTGGAAATGACACCGTCTTGAGATGCCAAAATGAAACCCTCCGTGCCCGACTTCAATGCGGATGATTTAAGGAAAGCATACGTTAGCTCATACGACATCTACTGATCCTCCATATTTCTGTGGAAGATGCCGTGCATCTTCTTGTCCAGGAGCTCTTCACGGAAGTTTTTCTCCTGTGCTGCTTTGTATAAAAACGCCCCTTTGCCCGCTTCTTCATGTTTCCTGACCATTTTAAGAAGAGGGTCTTGTCCATTTGCAACTATATGTGCTGTACCCAGAATAATTCTGTTGTGAAGACATTCAAGATTCAATATTCCGCGACCACCCAGGCGGTGTGAGATGTAAAGTCGCGGAACAGAAGACTAACGGCGCATGCTTTTGTTCATGTGCAAAACCTTACGCGTCCAGTATCAAGGGATCTGAGCCCGTCCTTCGTCCATGGAACCACTCCAAATGAATAGAGTACTACAGGGACGGCAAGCATGTTCGTTGCAGATACTTTGTTCTTAGCCAACAGTTCCGAAGACCAAATCTGCCGGATGAGACGTTTGTATCTGCTTCGGAGAGCATCCTTTATAGATTTTACGTCCTGAATGCGGCTCTGTGGCACGCCCAGGTATGTATAGATCTCTCCAGCGCTAAGGTGTCGTATAGCGCTTCTGTCGACGAGCTCAGGGTCTTCGGCGATGCCATTAAGTTTTCCTTTCTTCCAATGAACCGTGGCGCATTTCTCTAACCCGAACTCCATTCCAATCTCTTGAGTGTACCCTTTGACAATTTTTAGAGCTTGATGTAGTTTCTCTTTATTTCTAACATAGATCTTGAGATCGTCCATGTAAAATACATGAGTGACCTTATGCTTTCGATCTCCAAGTTTGCCGCAGAGGTACCCTTCGGAATGGCGAAGTGCGAGGGACTGTGACAATAATGTGAGGCAAAAGAGAAGAGGGCTCATGTTGTCTCCCTGAAACATAATCTCTCTATGCACCACACGATCTGTGGATGAACCTTCAAGCTTTCCAACAGACAGATGATAAATGTATGGGAGGTTGAATCGAAAGCTTTCCGGTAATCAATCCAGGCCATCGATAGGAATCGTTGATAGGATGCTGCATCTTTACAAACACATCCATCGATGAGCAGGTTCTCCCGACATCCTGCCACGCCTTTCTTTGAGCCGCGTTGTTCATACATCTCTCGCCACACAGGTTCAATTGTCTGAACAATCCTATCATTCACGATAGCTGTAAAGATCTTATACAGTGTGTTCAGACAAGTTATTGGACTGTAATTCTCAGGGTCAGCCAAGTTGCCGGTCTTCTGCAGCAGCACTGTGCGCCCTACCACCAACCACTCCGGAATAGGCTCTTCCGACTTTAGATATGAGGTAAAAATTCTCGCCAGATGCTGGTGGGTTGAAGGAAACTTCTTCCACCAGAAGGTCTTGATACCATCTGGACCGGGAGCGGAATTATGCAAAACTAATCGTAGGTGGCAGCACCGAGCCGAGTACTAGACCATCTGTCAATGAGAGACAAAAAAACATAGTTCTTAGTGTACGGTTGCTTATAATTAAATATACGAGGGTAAATAATCCTTAAATATGTGCTTAGTGATTATATATGGAGGTAATTCATACTTTTAGTAAAAAATATACATACAATGGGATATATGGTGAACTATAGTAAACCTAACCTAACTTTGCATGTGACAGTCAGAAAAGGATTGATCAACCTTTTACGAATGCTATGTGATAAACATTGATAAGAAAGTTTGAAAAATATATTTTGTTATATTTACAAGGTATAAATGGCACTTTATACTTATTAACAACATTTCTTTTCTTAAAATTCGTATCTCATCGACAGAGGGTCTAGTACTGGCTCGGTGCTACCACCTGAGATTAGTTTTGCATAATGAACCTCATTGTTCTTCTTGATTCTTAATACGTTTATCAGCTCCTCGGTAGAGATAGGTGGGCATTCCTCCTCAGTGTTTATGAGGGCATTGCACAGCTCCTTGAAGCTATTTAGGCTTAAACGCATCTCAGGGTACCATGGTACCTGACTAAGCCTAGCGACCCTTTTCTATTGTGCGGTGCTCCGCCTCGAGGGAGCTCGAACTCGAAGCTGGACGAAGCGCTGTGGTGCTCAACCGGAGGCTACTGTGTATGTACGCGCGAGGGTACCTTTAAAATTTAAATGGCTTTGTTCCCACCTCTATTTCCACCGGAGGCTACTGACTGTGTACTAGGGTGGGCCGAATTTCACGAAAGTTTCAGAATCGAATCATAATAGCGCGGAAAAGTTGCTACTCGTCGCCCTGATCACAATGAATTTTTTTTTCTTAAATCGGACCATATCTCCCGGTCGCACATCTCGTTCAAAGTTTCAAAAAATCAATAAAAATTCAACACGTTTTGGGATTTTTTCTTAGTAAGTTATAGTGATCGAATTTCGTTCAAAATCGGTAACTGACCTCTTCTAAATATCTTTTGATTAAAAACAACATTCCCCTTCCCC
>CAKNXH010044506.1:0-16006 GCA_932178445.1 Andricus quercusramuli
GGCGCCAGAAGTCCTTTTAAATCGATTTAGTGATCGATCGGGTCACCAGGCGGCGCTGATTGTACTGTTTCTGTTTACTTTTTTTCGAACTTTGAAAAACGTTTTTATTTTTTAATATTTATCGCGAGTGTTGACGTTCCGGAGGGACTTTCCCCCTCAAATATGGATATGTGCTTCCTGTGGGGACAAAAATTGCCCCCTGACATCCTTTCGGTGCGCCAGCATTTGAAACCAATTTTTTTAGGTGAGTTTTGTAGGTTGGAATACCCACTACATGAGCCTTAAGTAAGACTTAAACCAATTTATGACACTGTTAGAGATATTAAGGTTTTTTTATTTTTGGATTAAAAGGTCATGGTTAACCAACTCGAACGCTTTGGAAAGATCAAAAAATACAACAACCGTTACTTCATTTTTATCCATTGCAGCTTTTAAATCAGCTCAAAATTTAAGGGAAGCAGTGATGATACTGTGCTCCCTGAGGAATCCAGATTGGAAAGGATCAAGCAGGTTATGTTTATCCAAATATTCAATTACCTGATTATCCGCTAATTTTTCAAGAGGCTTGGCTAATGCACTAAGGATAGAGACAGGACGAAAATCTGTTAGACTTGAAGGATTAATAATCTTAGGAAAAGGGCGAATCAGTGCTTGTTTCCAATTATGGGGGAAACACCCAAGCTGTGGAGAACAATTGTGAATATAAAGTAGAACAGGAAGTATTACACGAAGAGAAAGTTGAACCATTTTAATCGAGATATCATCAATGCCGATAGCCCCTGAAGTTATATTGGCAATTACTGGAAGCAGAGAGTCAGCCCCTATATAAGAGAAGTAAAAGTTAGCATCATCAAAGGGAGGTAATTCACTGAATAAGAGAGTAGTATCAATTGGCAAAGGCTCAATCAAGAAACGTTTCATGAAGTCATTTAGCGGGTAGTTCTGATCAAAGGTTTGACTCTGAGAAGGAATAATTCCAAGCCGCCGAAGGACATTCCATATATTTGCATCCCTACTCTTGTTATCAATTGCATTATAGTTATATTTATTTTCAGAGTCCCTTATCTTAGTTTGAACCAGATTCCTAAGGATACGGAATTTCTTCCATCGTGCCAGGTCATTAGTCCTTCTAGCTTGAGAATACTTTCTGTCTCTTTCCCTTCTGAGTTTTTTAATGTCTTCCGATATCCACGGACGTGTTTTTTTCCTCGCCTGAAAATCATGTACTGGAGCTACTACATACGAGTATAATGATGAAATTAATATATTATTGAGTTTTTCTACCTTTGAATTTAAATTTCTATCAGAAAATACACTTCTGCAATCAGTTTTAGATAGCAGAGTGAACAATCTACCCTCATCAACTTTAGTTAGGTATCTGAATTTTTTCAAACACGGGGCGACATTTATACTTGAAGTAAAATTGTAATGTATTTGAATAAGATCATGGTTGGACAGGAAGGGAACAGGGTGTTGAGGATAATTTTGTACTTCAGTAAGATCTTCCACAGCCATAAGGTCAATCCAGGTACTTGACATTCCAGAGTGGTGTGTGTATATCCATGTGGTACTATAGATAACCCAGCTGAATTTACCAAAGACGTAAGGTATTTTGATTGGTAGGAGCGAATGTTTAAGTTAGTATTAAACTCCCCTGTAATTATAACATTATTGTAACTAAGCGTGTAATTAAAAAGCTCATCTCAAATTCATTACCAAATCCAGCATTAGATGGTTTATATACAACCCCAAAAATTAGACGTTCACGAGATTAAAAGACATCAATAAATGAAAATGCAGTGGCCGGTACAGTGGTTTCAGTACTGACATGTAAGATCTTACACTTAAAATCATTATGGACATATACGCAGAATCCACCACCTCTACGACACTCCCTATCTTTTCTGAAAAGTGAGTAGTTATTAAGGCTAATATTTGACGAATCAGATTGAGGCTTGAGCCAAGTTTCAGATACAGCTATGATATGAAAGGATCTCTGATCAAAATAATCAGCAAACTCATAAAAATGAGCAGGCAGGGATTGAGCATTGACGTGACATATATTAAGAGAGGCCATAAAATCTTACAAGAAGGAGACAATACCATATATAGGGCAAATTACAATAAAGAGCCCTGCAATAAGAGGTGATTAGCGTAGAAACCTTCCAGTTGCGTAGAGCAGACCACTTGTTAGAAACAATAATGTTCAGAATGCAGGTGTGAAATGGGTTGTACCAAATATAATAATAACATATAGAAAAAAGTACCAAAAAGTGTACATAAGGAGTATACCTAAGCAAGAATGACAGATGAGAAGTTATGATTTTATCTGACCAGAGCGTCGTAATCTTTTATCAGCAAAGTGAATTGATATACTAAGTAAGCATAACAGGGGAATCACAAGAAAAATAAAGTCATCTAACGCTCGCAAGTGAAGCCCTTTCGAAATACAAAAGATAGCGTGTTTAATAATTGCCAATTTTCTAATCACAGCATCAAAAAAATATAGAATATGTGTGGTCTGATCATACCTAAATGCCTCAAACAAAGCTCTCACCTGCGACAGACCCGCCTCATGACATTTCGTCACCGCTTCGACAATAGCTGTCTCAACTCCAGGCACCAGAACCACTGACGCCGCTCCTGAGGTACTTCCAATATCATCAGCTGTTGAGGAAGTGTCACTGAGGAGCTAGAACAATTCCAAACCTTCTACTTTTTTTTTAATTCTCGATAGATCTTTGCTCGCCAGGTTCAGTCAATTCAGGTGCGTCAAAGCACCACACTTTGTACAAGCAAGTGAGTCAGCGACCCCTCTCGTGATTAAATCGTTACGCGCTAAACAGGCCACCATTTTAAAGCGCCAATGTCCATAACAATAACTGAGAAACACAAAAGTCACTATTTTCTGACTGAAACCCACTCAGAGATGCATCAGAATAGAAACCTCGGCACTAAGCACAACCTATAAGCAGATCATAATTTCATACACTCACATAAAACCAGAGCAATTAACCGAAATGTACGGAGCGACACGAAACGCGTTATCTGCCAACGACCAGGGTCGGGTTCAAAAATTTATGCTGTAAATATGGCAATAAGGACATAACCGAGATATTAATTTCAAAATATATACTTTAAATACATAGGAAGACATATATTAAATGAAACTTGAATTTGGGAATAGTTGGAAAACTCGTCTTTTGGCCAGCTTCTGGCCCACTGTGGTTTGGTAAAACGAGGTAATGACTACGTTGAAGTTAAATATATAAAAAATCAATTTTCAGGTGGATAAAATCGACAGCTCCACTGCAGAGAGCTCCAGTTCTGGTTCTGTCCGTGTACCGCTCTAACTCCCTTTCATTTCGTATACAACTCCAAGTTTTTTCTGCTCGTATATTGCTCTAAGTCACATTTAGTAAACTTTTCAGGAGAGCCGAATAAAGTTTGCGCCCTCGAAATAGTTTGCATCACAGCAATTGAATGTTCGCTTAACATATCAAAACTTTAAACTTTTCCCTAATCTGTATCTAGTAATTTAACATTCCTCTTCGTCGGTCTTCCGTTGCTCATCTAGAGATAATTCATTACTTTATATTTATTGCATTCTCATCATAATGAGAAGGTATTGGTTTTATGTGAAAAATGACTTTCGCGGATTCCATTAAATGTCGACGTATCGAGGCCCCCTGAGTCAGAAAAAATAGTTTTTACGTCGGTGTCTGTCTGTCGCTGTCGTTATTGTCGTTGTCGTCGTTGTAGTCTGTAAACACGATAATATTTGAAGAAATTATCCGATTGTATTGCCCTTTGACACACTTTATAAGAGTGTGAAAAGAAAGGACGAGTTCGTCAGCCAACGAAATTTCAAAAAGTTAGAGCATTTTTAAAATTTTTGTGACCATTTTTTTTTCGAAATTTGACATTTTTATTTACATCTCTTCATAGCACATGGAAATTCGAAAAATTTATCCCAATGACTTTTTTCGATAAAAGTGAAATTGTCAGAGCTATAGCATTTTCAAAATAAAAAAAAAACGAAAATTAACATTTTGAGCCAAACAACGCACGATATGAAAAAAGTCAAGACAAGAAAAGTGTTTCTTCTTGCATGCCCTACAAGGTTATCATAACGACTTTTTGAATTTTCTTGAAAAATTGAAAATTCACATTTTTATTGCACAAAAAATCATGAAAAACCCAAAAATTTAATTTTACGTTCAAACTATGCAAGTTACGGCAAATGATGATTCATCAAAAATTGTGCTCTCAAAAAAGAGCTACAAATTTGTTATTGGTCACTTTTTGATAGGATGTGTAGTTTTTGTATTATTTGTAAAAATTACATTAACAGTGAAAAAATCAACCCGATAAGTGGGCACATTCTCATCAAAACTTTGCTCATTTATTTTCTTTTCCATGTCGTGTGTGTTTTTTCAAAATATCTCATTGTTTTCGTGTTCTCAATACTATTTCTAACCATTAAAACAATAAAATAACTATCATTAATGCTCACGGTATTCGAGAATTTGTACTTTTACATTCTCATCCAGAGAAGGTATTAGATTTGTGTAATATGTTACCCACATCTGACCCCCCCCGTTTTTGGAAAATGTCCATCTTTCAATAATCATTTTTAAATTTATCATATACATGTTCCAAAAACGACTTAGATATACTTTTTTTCTCCCCTTTGCAGGTAGTTGGAAAAAATCTTTCAAATTGTATGATTTATTAGAAAGATACGGAAATATACGCTTAAGTAATGGAATTTCCTTCTTCATTTGATATCAAATACAAATTTAGTCATTTTTATCTGAAGAACATAGAACATAACATATGAACAGAAACGAGCGTGGAGCGCGAGGTTGACATGATTTTGAAAGCAAATATCGAGCGCGAAGCACGAGTGTCTTGATGAGAATGTGTTCCTTAAGGTCGATAGAACTTTAAGTAAATTATTTCTTCTTTTCATGTAAAGCTGAAGTAATTAAACCAAAAGCAAAAGTCATAACGCCGATGAAGTTTACTAAGAGAGTATTAGCCCGCGAAGAGCGCAATAGCGAGCACACGAAGTACGAAAACCTAAAGAAACGAAGCTTAAAGCGTCAGGCAAATGTGTCCGAGAGCGTAGCACGAGGTGAACACATTATCGAGCGCGAAGCGCGAGATAAACATATCATCATTTTTTTTATGTAATACCGCAGGATTTTCAAGTGCCAATGACTCATAGAATTCTTGGTACGTTATAGGAATAGTTTCGTCCTTACGCAAATTAAGCTTATTCAAGTTTAAAGCTGAAAGATGCATTTTATATTTTATATAAGTGTTATATACCGCTTATGAAAATGAATTGCATGCATGTTAATGAGACAAAAAAAAAAATCACCGATTTCGTAAGCTACCCAGTTGTTCAGATTGATTTGCTTGTTTCGTAAGTTGTTGAACTTTGGAACTATCTTTTTCTTCTGTGAGATCTTTTGGTTCTTCAGGATCAGTAGTTTTAGCTGTCTTACAAGCTGCGTCAAGCTTGATTCTGGAATAATTATTGTAGGTCAAAACTTTTTCTAACATTATACACTCGTTTTTTCATTCCAAAACTTTCAAATTTGTTTTTTTTCTTCTTCACAAGATCAGGTAGGTATCCATGTAACTTTGTTTCCACAAATACTATTTTCCTAGTTCTGTTCTTCAGCGACGGCGTTAAAATCAAATATATCATTTTGTTTGATTTCATTGACTATGCATTTTTCACCGGTCACTTTTGCATTGCGAATTAACTCATGCCATTCACTAGGTACGTAAATGTAATTTTTAGAGCTCGCTGATTCTATAAGCGCGTGAACGCTATCTGCTTTATTTTGAGTGGGACCTTTTTCCAGATTAACAGATAACGGTTTTTATTCTGACTTTCAGCGCTACCAAAGAAAAATCTGTAGTCAATTTTTCCGTATTTTGTGTTTTGAGTGTGAATAAAATCAAGAAGGCAGGATATGATTTCATTTGCACCTCGACCAGCTATCCCCTTATGCCAAACATAGCAAAAGGTGCGCTTGTTTCGTTCTTCGGAGTAGCCAATACTTTTTGTAAATAAAAATACGCAAAACAAACAGATTCGTTCTTCTTGGACTCGTCTTTATCAGCCTTTTTTTCTTCACGAGCTCTAGTTTTATTTCTCCAGATGGCAGTCGTAGGCAGCTTGCAGACTTTTTTGTTGTAGCATCGGCTTCTTTTTATGTAAAACACTCTTTGCACTGGTCTTTTATCGGTTTGAAGAAAGCTAAGTTAAACTCTGTATTAAATATGTCACGATACATTCTCGGACTAGCCTTGGGGAATTCCTTACATTCATATTCAATCCAAGCATATTATGGAGACGAAACATGTGGCTGATATTCAAAGTCTCTTCTAAATAACTTTTGCTGCTATCTTTTCTGATGTAGTGTGGTTCGACTTTTTGAAAGATATTAATATGCTCTTTAACATACTCTTTTGCAGCTTCCGTTTTTTCCATATTCGCTTTACAATGCCTGCCTCTTTTATCTAGAGAAATACCGCATCCTTTTTCGTATGGAAATAGCAGTGTCGCCGGTGGTGTTAGACACTTTAAGTGTATCCAAAAACATAGATTTGCACATATTAATCAGTTTAGTATCTACAGGTAAATGATAGTGGGAACTATATTTTCTATTATGATTTTTGGCTTCAGTTGAGCGCTGTTTTGGTTTAAAAAGTTCAAAGTGTTTATTTATGAAATCCCATTGTCTGGTAGTATCGCCAATTTTACAGAATTCCGTGAAAATCTTTTCTCGGTCTTCCATACTAATCTTTTGATCTGAATTATTTTCTGTCAAAGAATATTCATCAACCAACGAGATCACATTTATGTTTAGAACTTCATAATCTCCCTCAGCATCCACATTAGAATCAAGTACCTAAAATATTATCCTTTTTTAAATTGTTTAACTTTAAAAGAATCCCCATTGGAAAAACAATAATTTGACTCATTATCATTGATAAAAAAACTGATGGACTTCACCTCTTTTATAAATCTAACATTTTAACTCACTGTGGCCTCTAAGGGAAACGCAATCGTATTTTTAGCAAGTATATGAATGTTATCTATCGCAATAATGTTGTCAAATTCTCCGTCATAATTTCCTATTTCACTGAGGCAATTGCTATTTTGAATAACAATATCTGAAATTTATTGAAGAAAGTTGCATTATGATAATAAAATCTGAAGAAAATAGATAGTATAAAGATTTTTGTTAAGATTTGAATTTAAATACGATACAATCTCTGTGTTAATTCTTTTGTTTGGTTTGTGTTACCTTGGTACCTAAGTTTTGTATCTTTTGTGATTCTCTGAAATATAAATGTTATAAACGGTTCTTACTTAATTATCGTGCACTTAATATATCATTGCGTACAATGTTATTTCTAAAAGGTTATGGGCTCAGACTGTGTCGCGAAATCACGAAATTACGAACTCAGGTGGCTGTGGTGAATTTGTTGGTTAATGTCATTTTGAGAACGACGCGTGCTAAAGTGTATCGCAATGATGAACGCACCTGGGGTAAAATTCGAAGTGCTCAGCAAAGACAAATACGATACCTGGAAACTTCAGATGCGTGCACAGTCGGATATTGTTCTTGCAATGAATCCGTCCGAGATTAAGCAAATAAAGTCTCGTACGTCCGCGCGAGAAATTTGGCCTAGGTTAGAGGCCATATACCAGTCCAAGGGCCCAGCGCGGAAGGCCGCCCTGTTAAATCAGTTAATGTCTCTGAAAATATTTGACGGAGATGATGCACGAGAACATTGTCGAAGTTTCTTTGATACGGTGGACAAGTTGGCAGAGCTGGAAGTCGAAATTAATAATGATTTATTGACGGTCATGCTTTTGCGAAGTTTACCGGAAAGCTTTGAGAACTTTCGGTGTGCGATGTCATCTCGAGATGAATTACCGACTCTAGAAGTACTTCGAATAAAAATCGGAGAAGAATTCGACGCGCGTAAAGATACGAGTACCAAGACAGTACAAAACGCGATGGTCACGAAAAAGTCGGGGTATAAAAATATGAAATATAGGCAAGATTGGCACGAGAATACGGAAAAGGACGATTTTAACATGAAGTGCTTTAAGTGTGGTACGATCGGACATCGGGCGAAAAACTGTAAAAAAAATAAGAAGCCTAGAGAACAGGCTGGAAACAGTGCCGAAGATGTATGTTTGCTAGCAACGTCTGAAGTGTTATTAACAGAGAAATCTTTTAAAATCGGGCATAATGAGGAGTGTGATACCTGGTGTGTCGACAGTGGATGCACATCTAACATATGTAATGATATTAAATCTTTTACAAAAATTCGTAAAGATAGTGCATATGGAAAATTAAATCTGGCTAGCAATGCACGCATGTACATTTTCGGGAAGGGAACCGCGACAGCCTTAACGAAAATAAACGGTAATAAAAAAGTGATACAATTCAGTGACACTTTATACGTTCCGGACTTACGAGCGAATCTCGCCTCGGTCGCAAAGATTACTGATAAGGGACATGATGTTATTTTCAGTAAAACCAAGGCCGAGATAGTTGATAATTGTGGAAAAGTGTTGCCTACTGCAAAGCGTGAAAAGGATCTATATTTTTTTAGTGGAGCAAGCGATGCAGAGTGTAAGCAGATTTTTCAGACGGATGTCAAAACTAGGACGCCAAAAAAAAATTCTCTGGAAGACTGGCATATCCGCATGGGACATTTAAATATTCAAAATCTTCGTGAAGCCATCAGGACTGAACGCATCAAGGGTGTCAACGTCAATGGATTCAATGAAGATTTTGAATGCGCTGTCTGCTTACAGGGAAAGATGTGCCGACCTCCATTTCCTAAAGTATCGCAAAGAGTGACGAGTGTTGGAGAAATAATTCATTCCGATGTCTGTGGACCGATGCGTGTGGCTTCTCTTGGAAAGAAAGTCTATTACGTAATTTTCATCGACGATTCTTTTAGGTGGTGTGAGGTTAGATTCATAAGCCAAAAGAATCAAGTAATTGATGAATTTGAAAAAGTTAGAGCTTTCATAAGCACACATCAAGGTAAGAATATTAAATACCTACAGTAGGGTGGGTCGAAAATAAATACTTTTGAAATTCGAAATCGCTACAACGCGGAAAAGTAGCGTATTGGGGTCCTAAAAAAGTATAATTAATTTGGAATCGATCGACATGCAGCTTGGATACCCGCGCTCGGAAAAAAGGTTTTAAAAATTTCTTCTTTGTAGAGTTTTTGAATTTTATTGAGTTTCAATTTTTTTCTACATACCTGGTGGTCAAAAAAGTCTTCTCAATTTTTTTCGGATTTTAATTCATCATTTTCTAAGAGATAATTCCTATTTAATTTACCATTGTTTTCGGAAATTTTTTTTAATACGTTTGCAAATAGGAGGAGAATTATTTGAGGTAAATGAAAACTTTTTAGTGACAAAATTGCATTAGGAAAAAAAATCCCAAGTCCCACGAACCGAAATTGGCAATACAGCGAATTTTTAAAATTTTGATTTTAGTATTTTGTGAACTTATCTTCATAACTTTTAGTTAAACATTGTTGTGAGCATGTGTGGGTTTTTCAAACATACAAATACACCAGAGAAAAATCTACAAGACCCAGGAATCGAAATTGGCAATACAGCAAATTTAAAAAAATTTTATTTTGGTATTTTATGAACTTATCTTCATAACATGTAGTTGAAATATTTTTGTAAGCATGTGTTGGTTTTTTAAACATAGAAATGCACTAGTCCAAAAATCCACAATACCCAGGAATCGAAATTAGCAATAGAGCGAACTTTAACATTTTTGATTTTGGTATTTTATGAACTTATCTTTATAGCTTGTAGTTTAAGGGGCTAGTCTAGTTTCTCACTTTCAAAGAATTGATTTTCTTTGCCTAATTCGATGGTATATTATTCGGAGAAAAAGTTCCCAGAGCTATGAGAGTATGAAAAATTAAATTTTATAACCAAAAATCAGTTGTCAAAACTTTAAAAGCTTTTTTCTCAAAACTGCATTTTCAAAAACGGCTGCAACTCTAGCTCACAGAAAAATTAACGAATCGATTTGAAATTTTGCACGAATATTTGTAACATGTTTTTACATACCATGAACTGGATCTTTTCGATATTTCCAAAAAATATAAATTTGCCGAGCAAAAAACGAGCGTTTTTTAGCGTTTTTTTTTTGTGAAAATTTGAATTTTTTGTTCAAAACGCTGCCATTTTTTTAACTTTCAATATTTTCAAAAGATCCTAGTTCATGGTACGAGGAAAGTCATCTAGTTTAACGTAAAAAAAATTTTGAGATACTGGCATTCTGAAGACCTCTACAACTGCAGCCGATTTACAACTTCATTTTTGGATGACTCGACATCGGAGTATATAACTCGGCTTACAGTCGATATTTTTTCATGAAATTTTGTATATTAACTTGTCGATAGTATCTGAATATATCCTCAAAATTTTAAAGTATTTGACCGCATGGTTTTTTTTATGAGTCCCGAAAAATCACCTCCATTTTCCGCCCGAGAAACTAGACTAGCCCCTTAAACATTTTTCTGAGCATGTGTGGGTTTTGAAACATAGAAATACACTAGCAAAAAATCGACAAGACCTAGGAATCGAAATTGGAATTACAGCAACTTTCAATTAAGATTTGTGGATATTGCTGAATTTTTCGTGGTATATTTCTAGTCTTAAAAATTCCACACAAGCTCGAAAAATGTTATACTTATAAATAAATAAAATAATTCTGTGAACTACGAAATTTCGAAATAAGACAATTTGCGATAATTGAATTTCGATTCCTGGGTCTTCTAGATTTTTTAGTGTATTTCTATGTTTAAAAAATCCATATATGCTCAGAAAAATGTTTAATTTACAATTTACAAAGATAAGTTCATAAAATACAACAAATTTTTTTTTTTGAATTCGCTCTATTGTCAGTTTCGATTCCTAGGTCTTGTGGATTCTTTTTCCATTATGTTTCTATGTTTTAAAAAACCAGACATGCTCACAAAATTGTTTAGGGAACGTCCATAAACTACGTAGCCTGTTTTTCTTTTGTTTATAACGTTGTGTCCTTTATTACTTAACGGCAATTGTCTTTTCGTCTTTATTCAAACAAGAGAAGAACGGGCTACGTGGTTTATGGACGCTCCCTTAACTACAATTTATGAAGATGAGTGCATCAAATACCAAAATCAAAAAATTTTAAATTCGCTCCATTAATTTTTATTTCTGGGTCTTGGGGATTTTTTTCTAGTCTATTTCTATGTATAACAAAGCCACACATGCTCACCAAAATGTTTAAACTACAAGTTATAAAGATAAGTTCATCAAATACCAAAATCAAAAACTTCTTAAATTCGCTCTATTGCTAATTTCGATTCCTGGGTCTTGGAGATTTTTTTTCTAGTGCATTTCTATGTTTAAAAACCCTACACATGCTCAGAAAAATGTTTAAAATACAAGCTATAAAGATAAGTTCCTAAAATACCAAAATAAAATTTTGTTAAATTTACTGTATTGCCAATTTCGATTCCTGGATCTTGTAGATTTTTTTTAGTGTATTTCTATGTTTGAAAAACCCACACATGCTCACAAAAATGTTTAACTAAAAGTTATGAAGATAAGTTCAAAAAATACTAAAATCAAAATTTTAAAAATTCGCTGTATTGCCAATTTCGGTTCGTGGGTCTGGGGATTTTTTTTTATAATACAATTTTGTCACTAAAAAGTTTTCATATACCTCAAATAATTATCTTCCTATTTGCAAACGTGTTAAAAAAAATTTCCGAAAACAATGGTAAATTGAATAGGAATTATCTCTTAGAAAATGATAGATTAAAATCTGAAAAAAATTTAGAAGAGGTTCTCGACCTCCAGGTATGTAGAAAAAAATTGAAACTCAATAAAATTTGAAAACTCTACAAACAAGAAATTTTTGAAACCTTTTTTTCGAGCGCGGGTAACCAAGCTGCATGTCGATCGATTTCAAATTAATTATACTTTTTTAGGACCCCAATACGCTACTTTTCCGCGTTGTAGCGATTTCGAATTTCAAAAGTATTTATTTTCGACCAACCCTAACCTACAGTCCGACAATGGAAAGGAATATGTCAATAAGGATTTTGACGAATTGCTTCAGTAAGACGGAATATTACGAATACTAACAGCTCCTTATAATCCAGAACAAAATGGGGTTTCTGAGCGGAAAAACAGAATATTGATGGACATGGCGAGGTGTCTTTTGATACAATCGGGATTGCCTGCAACGTTCTGGGCGGAAGCTGTTAATACGGCGAATTTCATCCGAAATAGATCACCGACAAGTAAACTCAATGGAAAGACGCCCTACGAGTCTTGGTTTGGAGAACCAGCGAACGTGGCCGATTTCAGACGTTTTGGAAATGAAGTTTTTGTCATGAATAGAGCACCAAGCAAGGGCAAGCTCGAGCCGCGATCAAAAAGAGGTATCTTCATGGGATATAGCTCAGGCTCGAAGGCTTTTAGAATTTGGTTACCAAACGAAAGGAAAGTCGTAATATCCAGGGACGTGAACTTCTTGGAGGAATCTCAGATTCGAACGACTAAGAGCTACGAGGATTTCGAACCTAATGAAGACCTTCTTAGAAGAATGACAAGTTCATTGGACAACGTCACTGAAGTAGAGAACGAGGATCAATGTTTTGATATCGATTTCTGTGGTGATCAAAACTCATATCATCAGTTTAATGATACCGTGCAGGAGATGTCTAATGATCGTGATGAAGAAATCGATAGCGATGATTTTCGTGGGTTTGCTCGAGATGATCAACTAGATTCTGACAATGAGGATTTTCATGGTTTTACACAGGATGATCAACTGGAAGCAGAAAGACTGGAAAACTTCTTCGAAATATCTTTCAACGCAACTGAAATTCCTCTCAACCGAGCACTGGCCAGTCAAGATTTCGACGAATGGATGGTGGCCATGGCTGACGAGGTAAAATCGATTCTAATGAAGGATACATGGAATATGATTGACAGACCTGAATCATCCAAAGTAATTAGCAGTCGTTTTATTCTAACAAATAAATATGTTTTGGATGGTGTTTTGGAAAGAAGAAAAGCTAGAATAATAGCCAAAGGGTACTCCCAGGAATATGGGAGAGATTTCCATGAGACATATGCACCAGTCGCACCTTTGAGTTCTATACGAACTACAATAGCATATGCTACTCAAAGACAGATGCATATTCAACAATATGATGTAGAAATGGCGTATCTCAACGGGAACGTAGAAGAAACAGTATTTATGGAAGTTCCAAATGGATTGGAAAAAGTTCTGAAATACATCATCTGCAAGGGAGAAAGCCAGGATGAGTTGAGTAACAAGGCTAAAATCATGTTGAACGAGCTGGAACGTGGTGGCAAGGTATGCCTGATACGTTGACGATATCCTTGTGATGTGCGAAGATTGTGAAGAGATTACAAAATTTGTTTGCAAGCCAAGAAAATTTTTCGAGGTTAAGGATATCGGGAATCTTAAACGATGTTTGGGGATGGACTTTACCAATAGCAACGAAGGAATTCTGATAAACCAAAGGACTTATATTAAATATGTGCTTCATCGATTTGAAATGCAGGACTGCAACCCTGTATCGACTCCTCTAGAAGTTGGAACAAAGCTAGTTAGAAGCAAATCTTGGTCTTGTGCAGATGGCGAAAAACCACCTTATCGACAACTAATTGGGTGCTTGTTGTATTTATCTGTGGCAACACGACCAGACATTGCTCACACCACAAGTCTGCTGAGTCAATTTAATAACTATTTTGATAAGACTCACTGGAACGCAGCGAAAAGAGTACTTCGATACCTAAAAGGGACGAGTGACCTTGGGATCTTCTATAGAAGTGTTGATAGTCCTCTGGAGGGATATGTTGATGCAGACTGGGGAGGTTCGATTGACGACAGGCGATCATTCACAGGCTATGCTTTCATGATAAACAATGGAATTGTTTCATGGGATTCCAGAAAGCAATGTACCGTTGCACTATCATCGACTGAGGCAGAGTATATGGCTTTGAGTGAAGGAGCCAAGGAAGAAGTACATCTTAGAAGATTTCTACTGGAACTTGGAGCGTCGAATAGCGAGTCAATTAGGATAAAAGTTGATAATTACAGCGCTCAGAAACTTGCAACTAATCCTGTCTATCACGCTCGGTCTAAACATATCGACATTAGACATCATTTTGTTCGCGAGGTTGTGGAATCGAATCAAGTGCATTTGGAGTATGTGGCATCCGAGGACATGGCTGCTGACGTTTTGACTAAGGTGTTAACAAAACCAAAGCACGAAAGTTGTATTCGTTGTCTCTATGTTAATTCTTTTGTTTGGTTTGTGTTACCTTTAAATATTATTTAGGGAACAATTGATGGGTTCTTTAATTCATCAGCCCTTTTTCAACATACCTTCTTTGAAAACATAAAATTTGTTATTAGAAAAAAGGGAAGAAAGATCGATAGGTTGTGGATTAAAATCAACCACCTAAGACAATTAACCTTCATGCGTTCGCGCCAACTTGAGTCACATGGGCGTTCGCGCGGACGGTCGGTTGCCTGTCCACGTTTTTTCATGATTATCATGCTGTTTTCTCTACTTTTCGTCCCATGAAAGCAAAGAAACTTTGATACAACTCGGCAAACACCTTTTTGACCAAAAACCTTTATTAAAACAACACGAAAAAATTCCCATCGGCATTCGCACGACTGTCACCAGACCGCCAATGTGACAAAAAAATTCCCCTTGGCGTTCGCAGGAGTGTCACCAGACCGCCAATGTGACGAAAAAAATTCCTCTCGGCATTCGTACGACTGAATTAAAAAAAAATACTTATAATTTCCTCACAATAACCTAAAGTTGTTACATAATTGCAAACATTTTTTCAAATGTAATCATTTTTTATATAAATAAACTAAAATTGTTCAAATATGTGACTCGTTTTTTAAATCTCATTTTGAAAATTTTTATTTTTAATATGATTATGTAATATATTTAATATATTTAGTATTTATAATTTTAAAATACTAATAGTTTCCAAATAAAAACACTACCATAATCCAAAATTGTTAAACGATTCTGAATCTTGTTCAAATTATAATGAATTTTATTTAAAAATACCAATTTTTTGTGTACAACGTTAACATGAAGTTCAAAAATTACGAACCTTTCAAATCTAATGATTTTTTAACTTAAATCCTCATTTTCTGTATAAACGTCAATTTAACCTACAGAAGTTCAACAATTACAAATATTTCTAGAATTATAATTATTTTTGTTTTAAATTAAATCTATATTTTTTATTAAAAATGACAGTTTCCGACAAAAAACGCTAATATAATCGCTAGCATAATCTAAGCTTGTTGAAAATAGGGAGTCTTGATGATTTTTGTTTAAAATTGCTAATTTTTTATGTCGCTTTCCGGTGAAAAGAACGATAATGCATCCTAAATTTTTTAGAAATATTAAGTCTTCTTTGAAACTTTATGATTTCATATTAAAATGATTGCTTAAAAATACTTATTTCCAGCGAAAATCACTATAATATAAATGATGTATAATAATTTAAATAGGACTTGCATGTTGGTGGCGGAAGTGAGAACGTGTTTAGTGACAGGTGGTGAGAGGATTTTACGGAATTTGTGTGGTAGGTGTGAGTGGAGTGTAAGGGTGGAAGCCGTGGAGGTGAGTAGGGTTGTGTGGGGTGAATTGGGGAGATAAAAAGTAATTTTGAGCTTAGGTATGAGGTGGAATTTAAGCAAATTGAGAAAGTGAGGTTAGGTTAGCGAGGCATCGTGGGAGTTTGTGGTCAGGAGTCTTGGGTCTTCGAGGGTCAAGGGAGGTTCTCGGAAATTTGGGAGATGTTAAGTGAGAGAAAGGGGTGTCTGCAGGGGCTGTGAGGAATTGG
>CAKNXH010044508.1:0-10527 GCA_932178445.1 Andricus quercusramuli
CGACTGACTTCTGAGAGTACTTCAGAACGACTGATTTTGAGAACAAAGGGGAGAATTGGAGAGAGTTAAATAACACATGCGTTTCATACCCTCTCTTTCCTTTTTTTTAAGTTTGACCGTTGGAAATACTGAGTGCTTTCAGATTTAGTAAATACTTTCGGGTGCATAAGAATGAGAACAAAAATCTGGAAATCCTGCGCAGTCCTGGATATATTGTAAACAAATTCTTGAAAAATGAGTTAGATATCATAATAAAATTCAGTAGAAAGCATTACAGCAATCCTTGAAAAATGAAATTCCGTCGAAATCATTTAAATCAATTTAAAACATTCACGCGAATTGAGTGCAGTTCTACTAAGAGTAGAATTCCTGGTATAAGTTATTTAAATCCGACCGAGCGAAATTAAAGTATCTAAAGATTCCCGCCCCCCTCACCCTATCCAAAACATGGGGAAAAATTGTATTTCAGCAAAAATTAATATAATTTGGTATATACTAAAAACTCATCTTTTTTTAAAAACAGGTTGTAGATACTTCCATTTCTGGTCTATTTCCAAGTTTCACATTAGTTACGCGGTTATAAAATCTTTTATAGTGATCTCATAATGGCGTAGGGATGTGGCGACCCCATCGCCCGAGAGCTCCGGCTCTTGCTGTCAGCCGCGTTGCTTTGGGCTAATTCCCCAATGCAACGAATTATGCGGTTACGACACAAGTATCGCGCAGTGCCATCCACAATAGGCCTCTCTCGGATGGAGGCCATGGTTCATTTGGGAGTGGCAATAGGAACGAACCTAGGCGACGTCCAGGCAATGACCCCGGACAAACGCGAGAACATCGATTTAAATGGTCGGACCAACTCAGAAGGGACCTTCTTACCTGTTGGCAAAGAAGCTCACCGGCGCGGAGAGGATTCATGAACAGGTTACATGACCGTTGGGTCAATATGCACCCGGGATATGCTCATAAAACGCCTCAGTATTTGAGAGATCAGGTATCCTTCTTGCGAAAAAACGGATATGAAGCTCTTTATCAACAGGAAGAGGAGCAACAGCCTCCAGCGAATATTCCACCCGTTCCAGCAAGACCACCTTTGCAGATAGCCGATAATGCCAATATGAGAAGTAGGAGATCTATTCACCAAAAAGTCTTCCTCAGGATGGACAAATTAGCTGCAGCTAATACTGCTCTCCGCGATTTGCTCCCCGAAGATGTTAATCTCTGGAATCTGAACTGTGTAGTTTACGAGAAGGCGGTCTCCCTGCTTAGCGACGATAGAAGTAACGATACATCGGTACGTCTCAGTAAGACACGCGAGCGTATTGCACAGCTTCTGTTCAAAATTGAAACGGCGAGACGGCATGCATCAAATGTTCAGTGCATGATTAGCTACATAACAACAAATAAAAAGTTCACTCCAAAAGTTAGGGCACTTGCTCGAAACTTGAGAAAAGAAAATCACACGCTGAACAAGTGTAAACTGTCGACCATCAAGCAGCACTGGACGCAAAAAGTAAGGTCTCTTTCAACAGCGAAACAGCACCTTGAACGGTGAGTCAAGTGGATTCAGGAAAATTCCACCTTTTCTACTAATCCTTTCCGTCTGTTCAATAAAGCGTCATGTGTAGTTAAAAATCCGCCTAGTGGAGAAGAGATTCAAGTCTTCTGGGAGCAAGTATATGGAGATACTTATCAGCTAAATGAAGACGCTTCTGATATGTCACTCTTTCGTAACTGTTGCCAAAGGCAAAGGTTACAAGGTCCAGAGGAAGAGTGTCCACTGACTACTGCTGAAGAAGTGAAGAAAGTTATTGCTGGAACTAAGACTTTTCAGCGCCAGGGCCATATAAAATCAACAACTTTTGGTGGAAGAAGTTAACTTCTACGCACCAACATTTAGCTCCTATATTTACTACTTTCTTAAATGGAGAACAACCCGTCCCGCAGTGGCTAGTGGATTCCTAAGAGCGGAGATTTGTCAAGTCCAAAGAACTACAGGCCCATAGCTTGTTTAAACACCAGCTGCAAGCTATTCAATGGCATCCTCAAAGAGAGGATATTAACATCTATCGAGCCGGTATGGAGTGTAATAGTCGAACAACGTGGATGCAAGAGAGGGCTGGCAGGTTGCATGGAGAACCTGTTAATAGACAGGTGTATTACCGAGGAGTCGATCAGGTGTCGACGCAATCTGTCCATGGCTTGGATTGACTACCGTAAGGCATTCGATAACACGAACCATGAGCTATTTATTAAGCTCCTTGAGTGCATGGAGGTGCATCCAAAAATAGTGAGATGCATAAAAGAGCTTATGCTCTTGTGGAGGACAAGATTTGTCATAACATCTGACAAAAGACAAATGACTACAAGCTTTGTTACATATAAGAGGGGGGTCTTTCAACGAGACTCTAAGTCCGATACTTTTCTGCATCTCCCTCTTGCCTCTATCTATTGTGCTCCGAGGCAAAAGCTCTGGATACCTATGTGGCCCGCCGAGCAGAAGAGAATATAAGGTCAACCACCTTTTATACATGGACGACCTTAAACTCTTTGCTTCCTCAAAAAAGAACCTTAACATCCTTGTAGATGCGGTCAATAGGTATTCTAAGGCGATTAGCAATGAGCTTCGGACTGGACAAGTGTGCCTGCGTCCACCTACACGAGAAAGACTAGAAACTACATCATCCCGTGACGATCAGGATGTTCAACTCACAGGCGGAAATACCATTTAACATCTTGGTATTGGAGAAACATATACATATCTTGGAATACCGCAAGCGGAAACCCAAAATGTGCATAACTTTAAAACGGCCCTTGGAAAAAGGTATCGCCAAATTCTCAGAAAAATTTGGGCTTCCGAATTATCTGGAAAGAATAAGATCCTGGTGACCAATATGCTGGCCGTTCCAATACTGCTCTACACGTTTGGTGCAGTAAAATGGAACGTCGATGAGTTAAAACAACTTGATCGAAGCACACGCAAGATGATGTCAATACAACGAAGTCTTCATCCTAGATCTTCTGTACCTCGAATATATCTCCCTCGCGATAAAGGGGGTAGAGGCTTGCTAAGCATAGAGTATCTTCATCGAAGATCGGTTCTGGCTACAGCCTTCTCAGTTCTAAAAAGCACGGATTCCCTTATGCGACTCGTACATCAACATGAAATCGCCAATGCTGCGGCATTTCTATACCATGCATCAGATAGGGCCACAGAGGAGCTTGACCTCCTATTTAATTCCAGCGACACTACACATGGCCTAGCATCACCAGCACCTCTGGTGCTCAAAAGTCGTATACAGGAAGCAGAACATACGCTCCTACTAAGAGAACATGCTGACAAACCTCTTCATGGTAAGTTCTACGGCATCATACGTAGAGAAGAGCTCTCGATGGGTCTGTCCAAAATGTTTCTCAAGTCTGCTGGATTGAGATCGGAGACCAAGGGATTTCTTTTTGCCTGTCAAGACGGCGTCATAGACACCTCAGTTTACCGCGAGGGCATAATGGATGAACCTGTACGTGATACCAACTGCCGAGCGTGCAAACAAGAGCCCGAAACACTTGGACATGTTCTCAGTGGATGCTCTAAATATGCACGCTACGCGTACATAGAGAAACACGATGCAGCTCTAAAAGTGTTATATTACCATCTTAGGCATTTCTATGGTGTTGATCTATTGCCCGTCTTACCATACGCCCAGGGGGAACTCGGGTCCGTTGTGGAGAATGATCAGTGTAAGATCTACTGGAATTTCTCATTCTCCACCACTCAACGTATCAGTGCTACGAAGCCTGACATTGTCCTCCAAGATCTGAAGAACAAGATCATTTACGTGATTGAATTCTCGGCACCAGCCGATGGTAATATCAAGGCAAAGGAGCGAGAAAAACAGGCGAAATATTAATAACTTCTTTTCGAGCTGAGTAGGCTGTACCAAGGCTACAAAGTCCATCTTATAATTCTCATACTCGGCTGTCTCGGAGGTATGAAAGCTTCATTTATCAGCCAACTCAACAAGATTCCGGCTTGCCAGCGTCAGGCTCATTTCATCGCGAACCGGATGCAAAAGGCTGTTCTCCTGGGATCACTCCATCTGGCCCGTCAACACTGTTCCTCTTGAATTCTACAAAGATTGGTAGCTCTAAAAAAGTATCCAGAGGTGAAACCTTTATCTCCAACTGTCTTGTCTGCCACGTAAGGTCATCCGCGGCTAGAGACCTGGCTCCAAGGAACAAAATTGCCCGATGTTATCACGCGTAAATTTCCCGCTCTTGCTTACCTTCTAGGACAGAAGGAGCAGAAGCGGATGACGTACACGTTCCAGTAGCTTTGGGATTGGTTTCTTTAAGGAACCATGATTGAAGCTTCCGGAGCCTACAACTTCAAAAATAATATAATATAATTTATATAGCGTGTGTCTGTGTGCCTGTGTGAGCGAAGTTCAGAGTGCTAGGAGATGAGTCATCATTCCTTGTGAGCCGCCGCCCGGGAGATAAGGTGATGACGTGGATGGTGGTGTTGCATTTCAACCCCTGTATATAATTGCTTGTTATTGTCAAGATAATTCGGAGAAAAAAATAGTCGGTGCCTTGAAGTCGGGGTGCGTATGTGATATGATTATTTTTAGGGCGTAATTTTCTGCGAAATGTATTTTGCAAGTTTAAACAGGTTTCAGAAGAAGAGTGCATGAATATTCCTCATGCGCCATAGCATAATATTGAGCAATTGTGCTAGCCGAATCCATGTAAAAATAGATTCAAGGTTATTGCTTATCTCCAGCATTTCGCGTAAATACTTTCCAGGTTATATTTTGCTTTAAAATGTATTTTGCAAGTTCCAACAGGTTTCAGCAGAAGAGTGCATGGACATTCCTGATTGCGTCATAGCATAATATTGCGCAATTACGCCAGCCTAAATGAATATTTAATTAGTCTGCAAAAGATGCAGATGAAATTTGATATGGAGGGCTGTGCATGGGCATCCTGTTTTCATAATATAAATTTGATTTATTGCTTAATTTTCAGCTAACACATTTTAATTTAAAAAAATTCCCCTCAGACTTTTGCCTACATCATGCGTCAGGTGGTATCAAATTTCATATAATGTTAAACAATTCCTGGTAAACAAAATTCCATTCTGATGACAGCATCCTCGTTCCAGGAATCTCTATATGCAGGCACATCCTGTTTTGGCAATACAAATTTTTAATTCTGAGAAATAGTCGGCGTCTTTGATATCTGGACTATATAAGCAGCCCACTCCTTAGTGTTGTCAATCAGTCATCAAGCCAATGCTTAAGATTAAGAAGCATAAAAAGTTGAAGTTTTCAAATTGTTAATTATCAGGGTTCATCTTATACAAAAAAAAACAATTTAACGCTATATGTGTTTGTGGAAAAGGAGGAAATCCTTATGAATTATCACATTATGAATATGCTGTATACTATTTGATTGCAATATATCTAAAATGTTTTTTTTTCTTTGGAATGAATATTCATTTTATATGAAAGGGAAATATAATCTGTTCACAATACTTAGTCATATATTCAAGATATAATCCAATATACTTTTTGTCATGTCTGCAAGAGAAGAAAATCCTCTAGAATTTCATATGAATGCGTGACAATAAAAAATGAAAAAATATTGAAAATAATCTGACTCATCTTTGTATTCAATTTCATACCATTCCATTATTGATAGGAAATAAGAGGAAGAAGAGTCATTAAGTTAAAAAAATGATATTGCACGCTATTTGCAAATCTCAATTTCGAAATGTCCACCTTTAAAAACATATGTATGTATGAGTACGAGTTTCGAAATTGTTATGTGTATCACATAACATAGATATGAGATTTATAAGATAGGACCCGCTTGGAATGTTGGGTACAAATCGATACCATATTCTTTCATAAGATTTTAAAAATTTGAGTAATAAAATTCTATCCCATTATACAATTGTAATTTCTTAGGCAGGGGAGACCTCCCTACAGTGAATAGCTTCCTACAGTGAACAGCTTCCTACAGTGAACATTTGTAAATAAAAAAGCGAAATGCCTAAAGTAAACCTAATTTGCGTGTTTGGTATGATTTAGGTTTATAAAAATGAATCATAAGACTAAATTTCATGTTATACTTAATTATAATAAAGAAAAAAGTATAAACACTTTTTTTTTGACATGATCAAGAAAACTTTGCTCTCAACTTTGCTAATTTTTTTTCCAAGTATATACAATTTTTCGGACTGATTTTATTTATTAATTTATGTTACTTGATCATTAAACTCTAATATTTTTTACCCTAGAATCTTACGTTCTATGTAAGAAAAAATTATTATAAATATTTTCCTTGTGCCTCTCATTTTCCTACTATGGATACCAGTATTGTCCCTACAGGGGATTTTCAGTGAAAAGTTTTAGAGATAATTTACATTCATAGGTTGGATACTAAAATAGCAGAGGACAGAATCAGCTAATACTTCGAACATAGGTATAGTAGATAACTAGTTGCAGCGTAATGTGATTGAATGTTTATCAAAAATATAATATATTTAATAGTGCAATTATCTCTGAACGGCAGGTCCCCAAAATCATTATTATTCAAATAATATTTTTAAATAACATATGTAGGTTATGTGCAGATAGTATAGCGTGCAACAGCGTGTAGTGTTAAAAATGTTATCAGAAACATAACCTACAAATAGTGGACTTTTATATATTGGGTAATTTTAAATTTCCCCGCAAGTAGGCATAACCTCACCATGCACAATTTCTATGTAGGTATTTTGTAGGTACTTTTGTCATGACAATAAGAGTGGGGGAAATCCGAACCTCACCTGACCTGCCCACTGGAAGGCGTGTTGTAAAACATGAGCGAAATAACTGGCATTATGTTTTTGCTAATTTTATTCAAAAATAAAAATTATATTACTTTTTTGTTTGCTCTGATAGTAGCGTTGGTATAAAATATAATTTAGGGGTACGCACGGAAACATCTTTCTATTCTGATTCGTGGTGTAGAATCGAATGTCCCCTATAGGGCGAACCCACCAACGCTGGACAACATTTTACCACCCCAAAATAATATCAATAGCTTTTTATTTGCTAAAGAATTGATTTTTACTGATATCTCATCACATAGGTGAATATATATATAATTTAAAAAACAGTTAAACAACCACCGCAGGGTACCACTAAGAGCAACTGCCTTCTAAAAAGAAAATGTCAATAGCCCCCAGTAGAACCGCGGTAAAATACACCTATGGCCACGTCTCACATCCGTGAGATGGGTGGTCACAGGGCACGACGAAATCACAACGACAGGCCGGCGAAACCCTCGTGTGTCTTGATGACGCGAAGCGACCCAAGGATGACAGCTTTCTGCATCCATCTCGCAAGTGCCTTGGCATATTTTTGGCACGCGGGTATGGCTTTAAGGTTACGAACCAGTGATAATTAAGCACCTCCGAGAGCACCTATCACAAGGACAATTACTCGTACCGAATATTTTGGGTACAGACGTTGCAGCTCTCTTTTAAGGTCTTGATACCTCTCCTCTTTTTCTTTATCCTTTGCAGTGATGTTGTATTCGGACGGAGCCGAGAATTCCATCACGAATATCGTTCGTTTCTCGAAGTCTTGGAGAACAATGTCAGGCCTCGAGTGCGCAACGGAGTCTGCTGCCCGAAAATCGTAGTTCCAGAAAATCTGGCACTTCTCGTTTCGGACAATTGACTCTATATCCCTTGGAGCGTTCGGCAGGGCAGGGTCACGACCCACACCGTAAGAGCGACAAAGGTGGTAATAAAGTACTTTCAGGGCCGCATTATGTCTATAGATATACGTTGTTCCTGCGTGGGCCGGACACCCCGATAGTATGTGTTTTAGGTACTCAGCGTGTGCATGACACGCTCTGCACCTATCACTGGGAATTTCTTGACAAAAAATGCGGGCGCGGTATGCTAAGGTGGAGATTACACCATCCTGGCATGCGAAAATAAAGCCCTCTGTACCTGAATTGAGCCCTGATGATTTGAGGAAAGCGAAAGTTTGCTCCTTCGACAAGGACTGTTTTTCTACATTTCTGTGAAAGTTTCCGTGCGTATGCTTGTCGAGTAGTTCTTGGTGAAATTTTCCAACCTCTGCTTTCTTTACTTCGGCTTTTAGATGTGAAGCATCTAGCTGGTGTAATGCACTTTCTTCACTTCTGAGGTTAAAATTCAGGCCAAGGGTCTCGGCAGCTTGCTCCGCGGCTTTGTAAAGGAACGCTCCTTCGCCAATCATCTCGTGGTTTCTGACCATGTTTAGGAGAGTATCTCTGCCATTCGCAACGATGTAAGCTGTACTTAAAACAATTCGGTTATGAAGACACTGGAGATTCAGAAGTCCGCGTCCGCCTTGACGGCGTGAAATGTATAATCGCGGAACTGACGAATTGATATGCAAGCTTTTATGCATATGCATGATCTTACGCGTGGTGACATCAAGGGCCTTAAGCTCGTTCTTCGTCCATTGAATCACCCCAAACGAGTAGAGTAGAACCGGGACGGCAAGCATGTTAGTCGGAGAGACTCCTTCACTGATGTTACGTCCTGAATGTGACTTTGAGGCACGCCCAGGTATGTATAGGTCTCTCCAGTGTTAAGATGTCTAATAACACTTATATCCACAAGCTCAGGGTCCTTGGGAACGCCAGTAATCTTTCCTTTCTTCAAATTAATTTTGGCACACGTGTCCAAAACAAAGTCCATCCCAATCTCTCCTGTGTAGTTCTTGACGATATTTATAGCAGTTTGAAGTTTGCTTTCACCAGCGGCATAGGTCTTCAGGTCATCCATATGAAATACATGAGTGACCTTATGCTCACGCTAATTAGTGTCGCCACAGAGGTATCCAGGAGAATTTCGTAGTGCGAGAGATAGAGGCAGAAGTGTGATGCAAAAAAGCAAAGGGCTCATACTATCCCCTTGAAAGACGCCCCTCTGGAAGGTGACCTTGTTCGTCGTCAGACGATGATTCCTAGATGAGATGGTAAATCTAGTTTTCCAAAGAGGCATCAATCTCTCTATGCACCTCACTATGTGTGGATGTACCTTCAAGCTTTCCAACAGACAGATGATAAGTCTATGAGAGGTTGAATCGAAAGCTTTCCGGTAGTCAATCCAGGCCATTGACAGGACGCGCTGATGGGTGGCAGCGTCTTTACAGACACACCTGTGAATTAGCAGGTTCTCTCGACAGCCTGCTACACCTTTTTTCGAGCCTCGTTTTTCGTACATCTCTCGCCATACAGGCTCAATTCGTCGAACGATCCTGTTGTTTAGGACAGCTGTAAAGATCTTATACAGTGTGTTTAAACAAGTTATTGGCCTGTAATTCTCTGGTCTAGACAAGTTGCCTTTTTTCGGTAGGAGTATAGTGCGTCCCAACACCAGCCACTGCGGAATGGGCGTCTCCGACTTTAAATATGAGGTGAATATGTGGGCCAAATGTTGGTGTATAGAAGTAAACTTCTTCCACCAAAAGTTCTTGATACAATCTGGTCCAGCACCGGAAAAGTTCTTAGTGCCTCTAAGTGCCTTTTTCACCTCTTCGGCAGTGACTGATGGGCACTCCTCCTCAGATTTTATGAGTTTGTCGCAAAACTCCTTGAAGCGGATGTTATTGTCAGTATCTTCTTTCAACTCTAGTGTTTTCGGGATCTTGTACACCTCTCTCCAAAAAGTCTCTACCTCCTTGGGCTTGGGCGGATTTTTTACAAAAACAGGGGGATCACTGAAGAAGCGTGATGGGTCAGCAAGAAACTGTTGATTCTCCCTGTTTCATCTCTCCCTCTTCTGTATCCTCCTCCTTGCGTCAGATAACAGCCTTATTTTGTCAACAATATGCTGCTTGATTGTCAGCAGCTTTGACTTGTTCAGTGTGTGATTCAAGGTCCTTAGTTCTTGGGCGAACTTTCGGACCCTTTCCGTGAATGGTCTACCAGATGTTATGTAGTCAATCACACATTGAAAACGGGACGCATTCTGTCTTGCCCATCCAATTTTCTTGTTCAGTTGATGCAAGCGTCGTCTGGTCGTCTGATCCATCGTCGGTTCAGCCTTCGATTTGAATCAGCCAAAGCTTTCGCAGCACCATAAACTGAGCAATTGATGGTCCAGAGGTCGGACTCTTGCGAGACATCTCCACGAAGGGAGGCATCCATTTCAGCCAGATCTTGGGGCTTAAGAGGAACTTGCATGGTGATGTTCCACCTTGTACTGAAATTGCGATCATCTTCCAGAAGGTGCCTGCTTTCTGCGGTTGGTCTTAATGTCGTTTCATCTTCGTCTGCAGCTTGTTCAAGCAGCGATTGAGGAAGCGCTCCACGTACATATCCATTTTTCCGGAGGTAGTCGGCTTGATTTCGCAAAGACTGATGCGAAACGTATTGAAGCTCTGGGTGTTTCTGGCACCACAGAGTATGCATGCGCGCCATAAAGCCTCCGCGAACAGGGATAATACTGGCATCGTAGTAGCCTAGCACGTC